>JAODAL010023252.1:0-63041 GCA_025379985.1 Phyllomedusa bahiana
TTAAAACACGGCCTAAGTGTGGGAAGTTTTTGTAATGATTTCCCTAGGTTTCACATCTCCAATCATTGTAGGTGGTGAATAGTCCGAAAAAAAAATTAAAACATGAAAATTTGGTTTTTCCCCGGATTGCCGTCGTCAATCCGGGGCCCGGCAAATCCGGCACGGAAATACGCGTGTTTTTAAATTAAACGAGGCCGTTTTTTATTGAAAGCAATAAAAAATGGGCCCTTTTACTTATTTTGACTGTTTTGCGATGGATTGACGATCGTCAACCCGTCGGCAAATCCGCGGCGAAAAAAACCCGTGTAAAACGAGGCCTTAGGGGTTTTTGTAATGCAATTAAAAATAAAACTGTACAGGGCCGAAATCACATTTAAACATTCAAAAGTTGTCCCGATGTGTATTATAAACAAATTGATAAAAAGGGGGTAACAAAAAAAAAATTTTTAATTCAATAAAATTTTGTTTTTTTTCTTTATTTTCTTTGCACCCATATATTGTTTCCTTGGCTGGACGAGCCCCCGCCGCTCAAAAAATCCCCGGTTTCTGCATTTTTATTGTATTTTGAACTGTCCTGCCTTTGAATATGATTGGTCAATTTTTCTCCATAGGTATAAGGGGGGACATTGTCGCTCCTATTCCGTTTGGGGCAATTCTCCTCCATACGTTAAAAAGGGGACATTGTGCTCCTATTCGGGATTGGTAAATTTCTCTTCCATAGGTTAAATGGGTCCCTGTCGCTCCTTTTCTGATTGGGGGGTTTATGGGGGAAAAAGGGAAAATTTGCTTAAACCCAATTTGAATTACTTTTTTTCCCCGGCGTTTTCTCTCTATTGTTTTTCCCCTATGTAGCGTTTTTTTCTCGGCGAAAAACCCGCGTTTTTTGGGGTTTTTTAACTGCTTTATTTAAAAAGGGAAGGGTTTGTTTTTACCCTGATAATGTTTTACACTTAAAAAAAATGAATTTTAAATTAATACTTAATGCCCCCAGGCGCTGAGCCCCGAGATTTCATTGCGCGTTTTCTTCTAGACTTTTAAGGGAGAAGTAGCTGCGTTCTGTTTGGGGCTGAGCTACCCAAAGCCCCGCTAGCTCAGCCAATCAGCTTTTATTCTGCATTTTTACTGAAATTTTAAAAAAAAACTGCCCCGGCCGTGGATTTTGATTGGTCTAAACTTCTCCATAGACTAAAAGGGGTTTCTTTGTGCTCTTTTTAAATTGGGTCAATATTTTCTATAGGTTTTAAGGGGTCTCTGTCGCTCCTTTTTTTGATTGCTGAGCTACCCAACCCCCGTTAAGCCACCCTTTCAGTTTTTTCCATTTTTACTGTATTTTTAAAATTTTGTCCCGCGGGATTCTGTTGGTCTTTCTTCCCCATGGTTTTTTAAAGGGTTTTAAATGGCTCCTATTTTTTTTGGGCCCGGGTTTCTGCCGCCCAATCGAATAGCTTTCTGAATTTGAATTTTTGTATTTCCCGGGGAATTTTCCCCTATCCTAATTCTTGAATTAGGATATTGGAAAAATGTTTTGTTTTATGTATTTTTTTTTTTGGGGGTTTTAGCTCTTTTTTGAGAAGTTGAAAAACCTTTTTAAAGCGATTTTTGATTCGACTCCGCCCCGACATCTGGAATGATTTCTCGCTGTTCCAGCTGTCTGCATCGGAACGATTTTTGGCGCAGTCCGCAGGCGCCCTGTCCCCCCCACCCGTGCCCCACACAATGGCGGGCGCTGCGGACTTTTTCCCCCCATTTTTTGAGGGGCGTACCTCCGGGGTGAAACTTTGGCGCAGCGCCGCCTGCGCCTGGTCCCGCACTGGGCTAAACACTGGCGAGGCGCGGCGGACCCTTTTCATTTTGTTTTATTTAGCGCGCCCGGCCCCGGGCATAAATCAGGCCAGTTTTCCCCCGGAAAAAATAGCGGAAAGGTGCGCCCGACCCGTCGGATTCATACATGTCACCCTTAATCTGGGATGTATTGGGAAACCCGGGAAAATTTGGAATATTAAGTTCCATCTTTAGTTCTTCAAAAGTCATTAATCATTTTTTGTGGGTGAAACAACTGTGTTATTGAAAAATATCCCTTGTCTATCCATTTCCTTAAACCATTTGTTATCTTTCCCCCGCTGGGGAAATTTTTTTATGGTCCCAGATTTTGGGGGGGTTTTTTCGATAAATTTTGGGATTTATAATCCCTTCTCTTTCCCTATTTTTCTCTCCATGCCCCTATAGTTTCCCTTATTAATACTGATTGTTTCACTATTGATGAGGGCCCGTGAAACCGGTTTTTTGTGGGGTATACCAGACCCAAATTTTTCGTCCCCCAGAATCTCCTCCAAAAACCAGGGCCGGAAAATAGTAGTTAGTTTTGGGGTATTTCCAAAACCCTTTATAGCCTTGTGAGGCAGAAAAAAATTTAGCAACGTAAGTTTGGTTTTAAATTTTAAACCTACCTCAGATTTGTAGGGCCCGTAACTTTGCAATTGCTATTTGGGTTGTCCAGTTTCCCCTTGTTGGTTTCCCCCTTTCCTGTAATTGTCCTGCTCCTCTTGACGTTCCCGTGTCTTGTACTTGTCCAGTTCCTCTTGATGTTCCTCTGTCCTGTACTTGTTCTGCTCCTCTTGACGTTTTCTTCTCCTGTACTTGTCCAGATCCTCTTGATGTTCCCGTGTCTTGTACTTGTCCAGATCCTCTTGACGCTCCTCTGTCCGGGGACTTTTCCAGATCCTCTTGAGCTCCTTGTCCTGTATTGTCCCGGGTCCTCTTGACGTTCCTTTTCCTTTTACTTGTCCAGATCCTCTTGACGCTCCTCTGTCCTGTACTTGTCCAGATCCTCTTGACATTCCCGTGTCTTGTACTTGTCCAGATCCTCTTGACGTTCCTCTGTCCTGTACTTGTCCAGATCCTCTTGACGCTCCTCTGTCCTGTACTTGTCCAGATCCTTTGGGCGTCCTCTGTTGTTTAAATTGTTCCCGATGTTTGACGCTCCCCTTTTTCCTGTATTTTTTCCAGCCCCTCTTGACCCCTTCCCGTGTCTTGTACTTTCCCCGAAACCTCTTGAACCCTTTCCCCTGTTTTGTGTACTTGTCCGGATCCCCCTTGCCCTTCCTCTGTCCGTACTTGTCCAGGACCTTTGAGTTCCAGTTTTCTTGTTCTTGCCCGATCCTCTTGAAAGGGTTCCCCGTTTTTTCTTGTACTTGTTTCCGAACCTCTTGAGCCCCCCGTGTCTTGTTCTTGTCCAGATTTCCTTTTTGTCTTTTCCCGGGGCTTTTATTTTCCAGATTTTCCCCTTTTAGTTCCCCTGTCCCCTTCTTGTCCAGTCCTCTTTGGGTGTTTTCCCTGGGCCTGTACTTGTCCAGAAACCTCTTGATGTTCCCCCGGGCCTGACTTTGTCCGGATTTTCTTGACGTTCCCGTGTCCTGTACGTGTCCTGCTCCTTCCCGGGGTTCCCCGGGCCTGTTTTGTCCCGGTTTCCCCTTGCGTTCCCCCCTTTTTGGTTAATTGTCCTGCTTTCCCCTTTTAGTTCCTCTGTTTCCCGTACTAGTCCCGTTCCTCTTGGGCGTTCCTCTGTTCCCTTTTCTTGTCCAGCCCCCCCTTTGACGTTCCTCTGTCCTGTAGGTGTCCTTTCTCCTTTTTGACGTTTTCCCCTTTTCCTGTAAATTGTCCTGTTCCTCTTGACGTTCCCCTGTCCTGTACTTTTCCTGCTCCTCTTGACGTTCCTCTGGGCCGGGACTTGTCCTGTCCCCTTGACGTTCCCCTGTCCTTACTTGTCCGATTCTTTACGTTCCCCTGTCCCCCGTACTTGTCCCGCTCTTCTTGGGGTTTCCCCCTGTCCTGTACTTGTTTCCCGCTTTCCCCTTTTGTTCAACCCGTCCTGTAATTGTCCTGCTCCCCTTTACGGGTTCCCCCGTTTCCTTTTTACTTGTCCTGCCTCCTTTTACGTTCCTCTGTCATGTAGGTGTCCTGCTCCCCCTTTAGTTCCTCTGTCCTGTTCTTGTCCTGCTCCTCTTGACGTTCCCCTGTCCTGTTTCTTTTCCCGATCCTCTTTTCGTTCCCCTTTTCCCGTACGTTCCTGCTCTTCTTGAGTTTCCCTTTTCCGTACTTGTTGCCCCCTCTTTACGTTTTCCCCCGTCCTGTAATTTGTCCCGCTCCCTTTTTGACGTTTTCCCCTTTTTCCCCGTACTTTCCCGCTCTCTTTTCGTTCCCTGTCCTGTACTTTTTCCTGTCTTCTTGACTTTTCCCCTGTCCTTACTTGTCCCGCTTTTCCCCTTTTCGTTTCCCCCGTCCCGTAATTGTCCCGCTCCTCCTTGGGCGTTCCCCCTGTCCTTTTACCCTTTTTCCTGTCCCCTTTTACGTTCCTCTGCCGGGACTTTTCTGCTTTCTTTACGTTCCCCTGTCCTGTACTTGTCCTGCTCTTCTTGACGTTCCTCTGTCCTGTACTTGTCCGTTTCCCCTTTAGTTCCTCGTCCCGTACTTGTCCAGGTTTTCCCCTTGAGCTTTTCCCCTGTCCTGTAAATTTTCCAGATCCTCTTGGGCTTTCCCCTGTCTTGTACTTGTCCAGGGGTCCCCTTGACGTTCCTTTTTTCCTTACTTGTCCCAGATCCTCTTGACGTTCCAGTGTCTTGTTCTTGTCCAGATCCTCTTGAGTTCCCCGTGTTTTTGTAATTGGGCCCGATCCCCCTTGAGTTCCCATGTCCCTTACTTGTCCAGATCCTCTTGATGTTCCCGTGTCCTGTACTTGTCCAGATCCTCTTGATGTTCCCGTGTCCTGCACTTGTCCGGATTTTCTTGACGTTCCCCTGTTTCCCGTAGTGTCCTGTCCTTTGACGTTCCTCTGCCCGTTAAATTTTCCCCGTTCCCCTTGCGGGTTTCCCCGGGCCTTTTATTGTCCTGCTCCCCTTTTTACGTTTCCCTTTTTTTGTCCCGTACTAGTCAGTTCCTTTGTTTTTCCTCTGTCCTGTACTTGTCCTGCTCCTCTTGACGTTCCTCTGTCCTGTAGGTGTCCTGCTCCTCTTGACGTTCCTCTGTCCTGTACTTGTCCTGTTCCTCTTGACGTTCCCCTGGGCCTGTAAAATTGTTTCCCGTTTCCCCTTTACGTTCCCCTGTTTTTCCCGTACTTGTCCCGCCTCCTTTTGACGTTTCCCCTTTTCCTGTACTTGTTCCCGCTCCTCTTTTCGTTTCCCCCGTTCCCGTACTTGTCCTTTCTCCTCTTTACGTTTCCCTGTCCTGTACTTTTTCCTGCTTTCTTGAAATTCCCCCGTCCTGTAATTGTTTTTGCTCCTCTTTAGTTCCCCCCGTCCCGATTGTTTCCCGCTCTTTTGACGTTTTCTGTCCTGAAAATTTTTCCTGTCCTCCCTTTTCGGGTTTCCCCTGTCCTGTACTTGTCCTGCTCTTCTTGGGCGTTTTGTCCCGTATTGGCCTGCTCCCCTTTACGTTTCCCCCGTCCCCGTACTTGTCCCGATTCCCCTTTACGTTCCCCCCTCTGTACTTGTCCTGTCTTCTTGCGTCCTCTGTCCTGTTTTTGTCCTGCTCCCTTTTCGTTTCCCCGTCCTTTTTACTTGTCCAGATTTCCTTTTTTACGTTCCCCTGTCCCGTACCCTTTTCCGCTCTTCTTGCGTCCCTTGTCCCGTATTGGGCCTGTCCTCTTTCGTTCCCTGTCCTGTTAATTGGGCCTGTTTCCCCTTTACGTTCCCCTGTCCTGTTTTTTTGTTAATGCTCTTTTTTGACGTTCTTTTGTCCTTTTATTGTCCTGCTCCTCTTTACGTTCCCCTGTCCTGTACTTGTCCTGCTCCTCTTTACGTTCCCCTGTCCTGTACTTGTCCTGCTCCTCTTTACGTTCCCCTGTCCTGTACTTGTCCTGCTCTTCTTGACGTTCCCCTGTCCTGTACTTGTCCAGATCCTCTTTAAAGTTCCCCTTGTCCTTTTACTTGTCCCGCTCTTCTTGACGTTCTCTGTCCTGTTTTGTCCCGCGCCTCTTTACGTTCCCCCGTCCCTTTTACTTTGTCCTGTTTCCCCTTTTTTTTTCCCTGTCCTGTACTTGTTGCTCTTTTGAGTCCCCCTGTCATTTTTCTTGTCCCCGTCCCCTTTAATTTCCCCCGTCTTTTTACTTGTTCCCGCTCTTCTTGAGTTTTTCCCCCCTCCCGTACTTGTCCCCGCTTTTTTCTTTCGTTCCCTTTTTCCTGTACTTTTTCCCGCCCTCTTTACGTTCCCCTGTCCTGTACTTCTCCTGCTTTCTTTACGTTTTCCCCCGTCCCGTTTTTGTTTCCCCGCCTTCTTTACGTTCCCCCGTCCCGTACTTGTCCCCGTCCTCTTTACGTTCCCCTGGCCTGTTTCTTGTCTGCTTCTTTACGTTTCCCCCCCGTTTCCGTTACTTGTCCTGCTCTTTTTGGCCCTTTCCCCTTTTTTCCTGTACTTGTTCTGCTCCCCTTTAGTTCCCCTGTCCTGTACTTTGTCCCGTCTTCTTTTACGTTTTCTGTCCCGTATTGTCCTGCTCCTCTTTTTCGTTCCCCTTCCTGTACTTGTCCGGGTCTTCTTGAAGTTTCCCCTGTCCTGTACTTGGGCCTGCTCCCCCCTTTACGTTTCCCCCGTCCTGTTCTTGTCCAGAACCTCCCTTTTCGGGTTCCCCTTTTTTGTCTTTTTCCTGCTCTTCTTGACGTTCCTCTGTCCTGTACTTGTCCTGCTCCTCTTTACGTTCCCCTGTCCTGTTTTTGTCCAAAACCCCCCCTTTTCGTTCCCCCGTCCTGTACTTGGGCCTGCTCTTTTTGACGTCCCCCTGTCTGTACTTTTTTCTGCTTCCCCTTTACGTTCCCCCTGTCCCGTCCCTTTTCCTGCTCCCCTTTACCCTTTTCCCTGTCCCGTACTTGTCCTGCTTCTTGGGGTTTTCTGTCCTGTAAATTGTCCCGCTCCCTTTTTTTCGTTCCCCTGTTTTGACTTGGGGCCCCGCCTTTTTCTTCGTTCCCCTGTCTTACTTGTCCTGCTCCTCTTTTGTTTCCCCCGCCCGGGACTTGGGCCTGCTCTTCTTGACGTTCCTCTGTCCTGTACTTGTCCTGCTCCTCTTTACGTTCCCCTGTCCTGTACTTGTCCTGCTCTTCTTGACGTTCCTCTGTCCTGTACTTGTCCTGCTCCTCTTTACGTTCCCCTGTCCTGTACTTGTCCTGCTCCTCTTTACGTTCCCCTGTCCTGTACTTGTCCTGCTCTTCTTGACGTTCCTCTGTCCTGTACTTGTCCTGCTCCTCTTTACGTTCCCCTGTCCTGTACTTGTCCTGCTCTTCTTGACGTTCCCCTGTCCTGTACTTTTTCCCGCTTTTTTTAAGTTTCCCCCGTCCTGTACTTGTCCTGCTTCCCCCCTTTTCGTTTTCCCCCGTCCTGGACTTTTCTGGGTTTCTTTACGTTTCCCCCGTCCGGGGGTTGTCCTGCTCTTCTTTACGTTCCCCCGTATGTACTTTTCCTGGGTCCTCTTTACGTTCCCCTGTCCTGTACTTGTCCTGCTCTTCTTTTTGTTCCCCTGGGCCTTTTACCCTTTTCCTTTCTCCCCTTTACGTTCCCTGTCCTGTACCCTTTTTCCCGCCCCCTCTTTTTCCCTTCCCCTGTCCTGTACTTGTCCCCGCTCCCCTTTACGTTTTCCCCCCCCTGTACTTGTCTGCTCCTCTTTCGTTCCCCTTTTCCCTTTTCTTGTCCTGCTTCCCCTTTACGTTTCCCCCGTCCCGTACTTGTCCTGCTCCCCTTTTGTTCCCCCGTCCGGGACTTGTCCTGCTCCTTTTTTACGTTCCCCTGTTCCCGTATTGCCCGCTCCCTTGACGTTTCCCCCGTCCTGGTTTCTTGTTTCCCGATCCTCTTTACGTTCCGCTGTCCTGTACTTGTCCTGCTCTTCTTGACGTCCCTCTGTCCTGTACTTGTCCTGCTCCTCTTTACGTTCCCCTGTCCTGTACTTGTCCTGCTCCTTTTTTAGGTTCCCCCGTCCGGTTTCTTGTCATGTCCCCTTGCATTCCGTGACCTGCTCTGGGGGACAGTCCCTCCCGTCCCGGGTCGCAGTGTGTGTGTGTCTGTGACTCTGAGGCTCACACATGACTCAGTGATAAGAGCTGTGAGCGGAATACGAGGCCGAGCTGTGATCCTGGTTTTACCGGCAGTAAATATTTTGGGGGTGTGCTTTTGAGGCCATGTGACCGATTTTCTGCCGTCTTTATTTTAGTCCCGTTTTCTTTTGGGCAAAATTACTTATTACTGATTTGAAACCCGTCTAAACTGATGTTTCCCGTTCCCCCCGTTGTTAATTGGTTCTGCCCAAAAAACGTTGCCTGTAACGGGTTGGGGCCGCGGCCGGGCCCCCCGGACCGCCGGGTTTGCACCCGCGTTCCCCAAAACGGGTCCCCCGGGGCCGGGCCCCTCTTTTAAAAGCCCCGATGGGCCCCTGGGCCAAAAGGGGTGTACTGGGCCCGGGGCCCGGCCCCCCCCCCCCCAAAAAAAAACCATACTCAAAGAAACATAAAATTAACTTTTCCAGCTCCCCGGGCACCAAATTTCTTTACAGAGACCCAGCCCGGGTCGGGGTATAGTAGCAAAAAACCCGACACCAAAGGGCTCACCGGGGACGTTTCCCGTTGAAACAGGCCCTTCTCTGAATTGTTTTTTTCCCTTTTCCTTTTCCTTCCCTTTCCCGACCACCATGACGCCTTCTCCGGCCGCCCGTTTGTCCCTGAAAAATGTAAAAACACAAAACCCTCTCGAATCCGCAAATTTTTTCAGCATTCCCTGTGAAATTCCCCACCTTTGTTATGGGGGCCCCACATTTTGTAAGTAGGTTGTAATGCTGCCCACCATTAAGTAGGTAGGTAAATAGACAGGCTAACTGTAGGTAGATATGCTGCCCCCTGTAGGTAGGTTTATAGCCCCCCTGTAAGTGTGGGAGGCAGGCATTAGGCAAAGGCATATATTGGTAGCAGGGCAGTAATACGGGGTTTGGTGTAGGCAGGCAGTATATAGCCATGCAGTGCAGTATATAGGTGGCAGGCAGGGCAGTATATAGCCAGGCAGGGAAATATATTGGGGCAGGGCAGTACATAGGTGGCAGGGCAGTATAGGTGGCAGGGCAGAAAGGGGCAGGGCAGTATATTGTTGGGGGTGCAGGGAGTATATAGGGGAGGGCAAGTATATTGGTAGGCAATAAAGGTGCAGGCAGATTTTTGGCCATATATGGGTGCGGGCCCAGTATATTGATGGCAATATAAGTGGCAGGGCAGTATATAGTGGCAGGGCAGTTTGATGGCAGGGCAGAATAGGGCAGGCAGAATGATGCATGGCAGTATTAGTGGAGGCAGTATATGTGCGGGCTATATAGTGGCAGGGCAATATATAGTGCAGGGCTATATTGTGGCAGGGGCAGATATAGGGGCAGGGCAGTATAAGGTGGCAGGGCGTATATTGGTGCAGGGGCAGTATATAGGTTCGGGCAGTTTTGGGGCAGGGGCAGTATAAGGTGAGGGCAGATATGGTGAGGGCAGTATATAGTGGTAGGGGCAGTAATTGGTGCAGGGGCAGTATATAGTTGCAGGGCAGATATGGTGGCAGGCAGCAGGCAGTAATTGTTAGACGGGCCAGTAGTTTAAAAAAAATAAATAAATACTTACCAGATTTCCTTCCTCTTCTCCACGTCCGGAGCCGGTGGCCGCTGGCAGCAGAGTGCAGGGCGCGGAGCGGGCGCGCGATGACGTCATCACATCGCGCGCCTGCCCCGCGGCCTCCTGGGAGCTGAACAGACGGGATCAGTAGATCCCAGATGTTCAGCCTCGGCCTCTGCTTGCAGCGCGCGGTGCAGGCAGCGGCCGTGATGGCTGCATGGCTGGGTCTGTGACCCGGCCATGCAGCCGTGTGATGAGGGGGCCACAGACCGGCGCCGGTACTCGGGGCCCAGCCTCCCCCGGCGATGCTCCGAGCCGGCGCTGCGGCCCGAATCCCGGCTGCCCCCGGGCAGAGCCTGGCTGTCGCTCCACTGGGCAGGGTAGGCGGCTGCCCGGAAGGGCCCCCTGAGATCGTGGGGCCCCCGGGCAGTGGCCACCTGGCCCAATGGAAGAGACGGCCCTGCCCCGGCGTGGAAGGGGGGCGCCGCAGGCTGCACGGCCGGCCGCGGTGCCACCAGTTCCATCCACTCACCTGGCCTCGCTCCCGTCCGGTCCTCGTCCCCTGCCGGCCGGAATGCGCATGGGCGCCCCCTAGCGCGCGCGTGCGCTCGTCCTTGTGAATTTAAAGGGACAGTGCGCCGGTAATTGGGTAATTGCCGGGCGCTGTTCCTATATAAGTGTTGCACCCACGTCACTTCCCTGCTGGATCTATGTTGCCCCGAGCCTTAGAGAAAGCATTCCTTAAAGTGTATTCCTGCTTTACCGTGTACCAGACCTCTCGCTACGTTTCCCGACTCCGAACCTCTGCCGCCTGCCCTGACCTTCTGCCTGTCCACGAACCTTTGCCGCCTGCCCTGACCTTCTGCCCGCCCACGACTACGATTCTCGGACTACGATTCTGTACCACGCTGCACCTCGGCCGCCATCGCAAGCAAGTCACGTCAGGGGGGACGACCTGGTAGACTCCCGCCGCAGCAAGTCCATCCCGCTTTGCGGCGGGCTCTGGTGAAAACCGGGGGCTACTTAGATTCCGTTCTCTGGCGTGGCTTAACTACCATCGCTTGCGGTGGTCCAGAGGATCCACTACCCAGCCGGCACATTGCCAAGGCCCATAGTTCCCAGTATTCTCCAAAAATCCTCCAAGAGGAACCCTCCCCCATCTGTGGACACCTATCCATCAGAAGCGTTAGTGATGAAAGCAAGATCACTTTATTAGGAAGGAGGACACATCGGCCACTCGTCTGCAGAATTGATGAGGTGTCACCACCCGACTCTGCTGCTTCTCTGGCAGCCTTGTTGGAGCACAGAGCGGCGGAGCTCTTTATATCACGTAACTTATCCTTCCTTGGTCTGACGGAAACCTGGCTGATGCCCTCTGACTCAGTCTCTCCTGCTGCTCTCTCCTTTGGTGACCTCCACTCTACCCATGCTCCCCGCCCTGGCAACAAGCATGGCGGAGGTGTTGGCCTTCTCCTGTCAGACACCTGTTCCTTCGCCCCCATTCTGCCACTACCTTTCCTCACACTCTCCTCCTTCGCGGTGCACTCTGTCCGCATCTACGCCCC
Source organism: Phyllomedusa bahiana (assembly GCA_025379985.1). NCBI lineage: Eukaryota > Metazoa > Chordata > Amphibia > Anura > Hylidae > Phyllomedusa > Phyllomedusa bahiana. Next base: position 11,177 of record JAODAL010023252.1, read on the forward strand.
CTCCAATCTGCAAGTGGCTGTTGTCCACATCCACCCCCCACCCCCCGGGCCCTGCCACCACCTTCCTTGACCGTTTCGCTTCCTGGCTTCTCCACTTTCTTTCCACTGACATCCCCACTATCATAATGGGAGACTTTAACCTCCCCATCGACACCCCCCACTCCGCCGCCACACAACTCCTGGCACTCTACACTGCCTACAGCCTCACCCAGTGGACCTCTGTCGCCCCTCATAAAGATGGACACACGCTGGACCTCGTCTTCACCCGCCTCTGCCCCCTATCTAACCTCTCAAACTCCCCCCCCACCCCATACTACCACAACCTGCTTATCTTCACCACACTCTCCACCCCACCCATGCCTCCTGTCTCATATCTAGTGCACCCCCGCAGGAATCTATAAAACCTTAACCCTCGCACACTCTCTGACTCTCTTGTATCTCTCTCTACCATATCCTCGTTAGATGACCCCGACAGCCACCGCTTTCTACAACCACACGATCACCACCACTCTTGACACGGTCGCTCCTCTCACACACAACAGAACCCACAAAATCAACAGACAACCCTGGCACACAGACTCTACCAAACAGCTGAGGCGAGCTTCCAGAATTGCTGAACGCCGCTGGAAGAAACCTCATACAAACAATCCCTGCATACCGCACTCACCCTAGCCAAACAGGATTACTGCACCACTGTCATATCCTCCCTGTCCCACAACCCCAGACAACTATTCAAAACCTTCAACTCTCTTCTCCTATCCACCAACACCTCCTCCCCCATCCCTCCTCTCAGCAGATGACTTTGCCACCCACTTTCTAAAAAAGACCAACCTCATCAGAGAGAGCATCACTCCACTGTCCCCTTCGCCCACATCCATGCCTGCACAGTCCCCACCAGCAGCCCCTCTATCCACACAGTTCCCACAGCCACCACCTTGCACTTCCCCCCTAACTTGCTTCTCTCCGGTCACTCATGACAAGCTCTCCTCTCTACTCTCCAATCCAACCTCACTACCTGTAGTCTTGACCCACTGCCATCCACCTCAAACCCTGACCTCAGTGCTTCTATCCTCCCAGCCCTCACCCATCTCTTCAACCTATGGCATCTTCCCTTCCGCCTTTAAACATGCGACCATCACTCCCATCCTAAAGAAACCATCTCTTGACCCCTCCTCACTCTCCAACTATCGCCCCATCTCACTGCTCCCCTTTTTCCTCCAAACTCCTCGAGCAGCACATCTATCTTCAGCTGTCCTCCCATCTGTCCTCCAACCTTCTTCTTGACCCACTGCAATCTGGTTTCCGACCCCACCACTCTACGGAAACCGCCCTCACCAAAGTCACCAATGACCTAGCAACTGCCAAAGCCTCACGTCACTACTCTGTGTCCTCTTCCTTCTCCATTACTCTGTGCTCCTCCTAGACCTGTCCTCTGCCTTCTCCATTACTCTGTGCTCCTGGTTGACCTGTCCTCTGCCTTCTCCATTACTCTGTGCTCCTCCTCTTTGACCTGTCCTCTGCCTTCTCCATTACTCTGTGCTCCTCCTCTTAGACCTGTCCTCTGCCTTCTCCATTACTCTGTGCTCCTCCTCTTAGACCTGTCCTCTGCCTTCTCCATTACTCTGTGCTCCTCCTAGACCTGTCCTCTGCCTTCTCCACTACTCTGTGCTCCTCCTCTTAGACCTGTCCTCGGCCTTCTCCATTACTCTGTGCTTCTCCTCTTAGACCTGTCCTCTGCCTTCTCCATTACTCTGTGCTCCTCCTCCTAGACCTGTCCTCTGCCTTCTCCATTACTCTGTGCTCCTCCTCTTGGACCTGTCCTCTGCCTTTGACACTGTCGACCATTCCCTCCTGCTCCACATCCTCTCCTCCCTCGGCATCACGGACTTGGCCCTTTCCTGGATCTCCTCGTACCTCACTGATCGGACTTTCAGCGTCTCTCATTCTCGCTCCACCTCCTCCCCCCGGCCACTTTCTGTTGGTGTCCCCCAAGGGTCAGTCCTGGTTTCCACTCCTCTTCTCTATACATACACTTGGCCTGGGTCAGCTCATAGCCTCACATGGCTTCCATTACCACCTGTATGCTGATGATACCCAACTCTACATCTCTGGGCCCCGAAAGTCACTTCCCCCTACTCTCCCGATCCCTGACTGTCTGTCCTCCATTTCCTCCTTTTTCTCATCACTCCCTAAAACTAAATGTGGAGAAAACTGAATTCATCATCTTTCCACTGTCCCACTCCACCCCTCCACCTGATCTCTCTATTACAGTCAACGGCTCTACACTTTCACCGGTCCCGCAAGTCCGCTGCCTTGGGGTAATCCTAGACTCTGCTCTATCTTTCAAACCACACATCCAAACCCACACCTCTGCTGCCGCCTCCACCAGAAAAACAACACACGCATCCGCTCATGCCTCAACTATGACACTACAAAAAAGCTGGTCCATGCCCCGTCTATCTCCCGCCTAGACTACTGCAACATCCTTCTCTGTGGCCTCCCCCAGCTAGCACCCTCGCTCCCCTCCAAACCATCCTTAACTCTGCTGCCCGTTTCATCCACCTCTCTCCTCGCTACTCCTCTGCCTCTCCCCTCTGCCAATCCCTTCACTGGCTCCCATTGCCCAGTGAATCCAGTTAAAGCTACTAACCCTGACCTACAAGGCTCTCCATAACCTCTCCCCTCCATGACCTCTCCCCTCCATACATCTCTGCCTTAATCTCCAGATATCTCCCCTCACGCAATCTCCTGTCAAGTTAAGGGTTAAAGCTCCTGTCTGACACAAGATAGAATTCATGGTTCAACACAAGAAACAATTCCTGTTGTGACACAAGATACATTTCAAGGACTCTCGCCTTTGCTTCAGGACCTTGAAATTATAACGGAACTCTATGAATGTTATCTTTTAATGTTAGCTGTAAAAGTTTGTGCCCGCTGACTGCGCATGTCAGTCATCGCTTATAACCAAACTTATATACACTCACTGCTGTATTAATAAATACTTCTTCTTTGTTCTAGCGCTCACCCTAGTCTATTGTGGATACTGACTTATCGTTTCTATATCTGATAGAGGTGGTAGAGGCCCAGGCGTCCGGGTCTGGAGCCATAACAATTGGGTTTCACTCAGCAACTAGAGGATCTCCAAAAGGTAGAACCTATCAGCTGGCGCTCCGAACAGGGACCCACACCTATTGGGTATCACCCACAATCCTTGGATCTCGAAGCAACGCAGGGAATCTGACCGAAGGAATGCACGGACAAAACCTGGCCAGGTAAGAGCATTTATTTATTAAGCTCTTATTTACTCCGTGCCTTCCCCGAGTCTATGTCCCATTGGTCCGAGTCCGGGATATAAGAGAGGTATACCTATGTAGTGGGTCCTCTTGCAGGACAAAGAACCTTGACCTACTTGCTGAGTGAAAGTATGACTGGTATGAAAGCATAAGGCTGTCATTTGTTTGTTAAATTAGGGAAGGGGATTGCCGAACTAAGACGTGTCTGCACTCTGAAAGCAGGGGCATGATCTTATGCTTAATGTGACAAACTAAGTGGCAAGTCTGTGTCGGGAATAAGAGAATAAGGGACAGGATAAGGACTGAAGGTTCTTGGGGTTCGAGTCCATCCTGTCTTTAAGCTTGAATGTATGAGCCTGACTATCGATGAATAGTCTGGGACACGATTCGACAGGTGGGCCAGATAAACGGGAATAAGGATACGGTAAAAGTATCTTAGGACTGTGTGGGTTCCGGAGTGTGGTATGACATTGTGACTGTAACAGGTATCATCCTAGTAGCATTATATATTGCTTGGAGGGTATACTTACATGTGCAGTCCAGATCGGACCAAGTATTCTCGATCCTAGCTTCCCCAGATGATAGGACACCAATTAGGTACCGGAAGGATCCAGAGGATCTGTTAATTGGAACGTCCAACAGGGGAACGGAGGGGACGAGAAGGGATCATGGGACAGGCAAAGTCAAAACCTACCGGAGGCCCTCAGAGGTTAAATCACCTCCTCCTATGTTATCATGGCAAGGAGGCAGTCAAAGAGTTGAGCCGAATCCTAAATTCATTTGGAGTCACCGGACAGAGTCAGTTAGACCCAAAGACATGGCAAAGAGTGTTAGAAACCAGAAAGGGTGTGATAAAAGATAGAGGATGGGAGCACCAAGTTGAATGTCTGCTCCAACTATCTGAAACTGCTGTGAACCAGAGTTGGGTGTATGACAGTTCAGTCAATGGATGGTGGACCATGTATAAACCATCCGACAACATGATAGCTAGTGCCCCTGAAATTAAAGAAGATCAGACACCACCCCCGTACCCAAATGCCGCCTCCAGCAGCATAGAAACCCGGGTGTGGACCTGCACTCGTTGCAGTCAACAGAACCCAGACTGGAGGGATACATGTTTAGGATGCGGGGCACCTCGACCAGGACAGCAAGCAGAGCCACTCAGGCCAGTAGTAGAGAGGCGGGCATTAATAACAGACACTGTTGACCCTAATAATCCGAATGCCCAAAGGCAGACTCGAGCGAGGGCGTATGAGGTTTACAACCATGGGCAGCTGCCGAACAGATGGTATACTTGCAAAGTGCGCCCAACCCAGGTACTCACCCTCTGAGTTTCAGCCACTATATGACTCAGTTACAGGGTACCTACAGAGCTGCATGGATAGACATAGCAGGACTGTGCAGACTTAAAATTACTCCAGAGACACATTCAAGATTAGAACAGGAACTCCAGCCTCATACCCCGGCAGACATAAGAACCGAGTCATCAGGAGTAACGTTTTGTCAGAGGTTGGCAATATTCTGCCAGGGAGAACAGATAACCAAGGGAACTACAGTCCCAGGGCAGCAGAGACAGGATGAGACTGTGAATGAATTCTGGTTTAGAATTCAGGAGGGCATGAGGGATGAGGGACATGACATTGCCACCGGCCCAGTAAGGAGAGTAATGATAAGGACGTTCCTAGATGGAATGAATCCCCGAGTGGCAGATAAACTTAAATTATGTTGTCCCGATTGGAGATCCACAGAAGATGCAACAGCTCTCTTAGAAAAAGCAAGGGGAGTAGAAATGGATATGAAGGACAAGAAGGTGAGGGTTGCACAAGTACAAGTTGAGGAGAGGCAGGAGAGTCCTGAACAGGACTGACTAGCAGCACTGACGGGGACAGGCAGTGGTCCCAGCACTCTATGTCCCTATAACCATCCAGGGGGGCCACTCATAGACCTCTGGTGGACACTGGAGCCTCTAGGTCTGTCATCAACAAAAAGTCTATACCCGAGCGTTTAATATCTACAGATTCTGTTGTTGTATCCGGGTATAGTGGATTAATAGAAGAATTACCACTCACTGTACCCCTAAAAGTAAAAATTGGCCCCCATACATTTTTATCACGGTTTTTGATTTCAGATGGGGCAGACAGAACTTTGTTGGGTGCAGATATTTTGACCACACTACAAGCTAATATCAAATACCATGCAGATGGCACCGTAACTTTAAAAATCCCTTCAGATCCAATTTATGAGGAAGCTCTATGTCGTATTGTGTCATTTGAGCAAGAAATCCCGGAAGTGGCAGTTGTATGGACTAGTGAGGAAAAATCTTATTTACAGAGCGTCCCAACTGTCCTATGGGCAAGATCCAGAACAGACATAGGATGTCTACCTGTGCCACCTGTTCAAGTTACGCTGAAACCAGGGTGTCAGTTACCCCAACTTAGGCAGTATCCACTGAATGCACAGCAAGAAGCAGCTTCATGCAGCCTATGTATGAATGCACAAAGCAGACACCATTCTGCCTGACCACAGAGGCAAAGGAGTGCACACTTCCGATGCCCACACGCATTACATTACAAAAGGCTACTTCTCTGAAGCTTGGATTCAGAAGGGGAACTGCAAGGGCCACAGCAAAGAAACTGGTAATGGAACTTGTCCCTAGGTTTGGACTCCCTGAGACCATAGAGTCAGACAGGGGTACCCATTTTACAGGAGAAGTTTTCCAAAATACCTGCCAGATGCAGGGTATTGAATCTGCCCTACACACCATCCCCAGTCATCAGGGAAGGTGGAAAGACTAAATGGGACTATCAAATTGAAGATGGCAAAGGCAATGCAGGAACTAGGAAAAACTTGGCCCGACTGCCTACCCATTGTCCTGTACTCCATAAGAAACACTCCACAGGGGAAACATAAGTTGACACCATATGAAATTTTGTTTGGGAGCGCCCCAAGACCATACATGCCAACTCTCCCGTTTTTGGCGGGGGGTCCCGCTATTTGGGGTCCCCTCCCGCCCTCCCGGGGGAGTTGGCATTCCTCCCGCCGCCAGCAGGCGGCGGGGTCCTTTTTAAATTTACCGCGGCGCAAGAGTAGCGCTGGTGCCTACTCTTGCGTCCGGGACCGCTTTCCCACATGCGGGTGCAGCGGCCGCAGCGGCCGCTCACCCGCCCGCGTCTCACTGTGCGGGAGGGGGCAGGAGGGATCGCTCCCTCCTCCCTCCTCTCCCGTATGTACGGCGCCGGTGTGTGCCCTTTCATACAGGTCAACGGCGCAGGGGGAAGTGACGCCGGCTCAGGGGAGTGCGCGCGGCTTTCTCTCACTTCCCCTGCGCCGCTGAGGAATCGCCGGAGTGGCCGCGCTGCAGGAGCCTGGTAAGGTAAGTGGATTTTTTTTATTTAAAATTTTTAAATTAGCTTTAGGGGCTCTACCTGGCTAACAAGAGGGCAACACCTGGCAACAGAGGGGCACTACCTGGCAACAGAGGGGGCATCTACCTGGGAACAGAGGGACATCTACCTGGCAACAAAGGGGGCACTACCTGGCAACAGAGGGACCGGCAACAGAGGGGCACTACCTGGCAACAGAGGGGGCACTACCTGGCAACAAGGGGGCACTAAACCCGGCAACAGAGGGAAAATCTAACCTGGCTAAAAAGAGGGGACATCTACCTGGGTAACAGATGGGGGCACTACCTGGCTAACAGATGGGACACTACCTGGCAACAAAGGGGGCACTACCTGGCAACAAAGGGGGCACTACCTGGGAACAAGGGGCACTACCTGGCAACAGAGGGGGCACTCCCTGGAAACAGAGGGGGCACTACCTGGCTAACAGATGGGGACATCTACCTGGCTAACAGATGGGGACACTACCTGGCTAACAGATGGGGGCACTACCTGGCAACAGAGGGGACACTACCTGGCAACAGAGGGGCACTACCTGGCTAACAAATGGGGGCACTACCCGGCTAACAGATGGGGGCACTACCTGGCTAACAGAGGGGGGCAAATACCTGGCTAACAGAGGGGGAACTACCTGGGAAACAAAATGGGGGCACTACCTGGCAAAAAAGATGGGGGCACCTACCTGGGTAACAGATGGGGGCACTACCTGGCTAACAATGGGGGCACACCTGCTAACAGAGGGGGGCACTACCTGGAAACAGAGGGGGGCACTACCTGGCAAACAGAGGGGGTCACTACCTGCAAACAGATGGGGGCACTACCCGGCAAACAGATGGGCACCTACCTGGCTGACAATGGGGCACCTACCGGGCTGACAATGGGGCACCTAACCTGGCTAACAAGGGGCACCTACCGGGCTAACAATGGGGGCACCTACCTGGCAAAACAAAGGGGGCATCTACCTGGCTACAAATTTGTTCTACCTGGCTACAGAGGGGGCACTACTTGGCTACAAGGGGGAAATCTACCGGCCTGTAAGGGGCACTACCTGGTTATGGGGGCTACTACCTGGCTATAAGGGAAATCTACCTGGCTTTCTTCCAAAGCCGTTATGCATTAGGTGGAGTGGGTGTGGCTTTTTGAAGGGGCATGGCATACCAACAAGATGGGCGTTCCATGAAAATTTTTTGTGCGCGGCGCGCTAACGCGCCCGCCCACCAGCCATTTCCCTGCTTTTTCATTTTCAAAAGTGGGCAACTATGCCCAAGACTAGGTGGTTACTTTCCCCAATCTTGCCAGTTGGAGTGTGATAGTCTCACTAGTTATGTGATCACAAGGCATTATGGGAAAGGAGCTGGAAAGCTCACTGCGCCCTCTATAGGTTGTAACAAATTCTCAATTTACTTCGATTCACTGAATCTTTGAGAAGCAAAAAAGGGAATAATTGTCAACCCAAAATTGCTCATCTACATACGGGCCGTTTCGGGGTTTGCCCCTCATCATGTAGAGCAGAGCGATATTGGCTTGACCGGGGGAGGCAATGAGTGGTATGAGGAGGGAACATCTCTCCCTTATGGAGAGCACCAGTTAAGGTGTGTAGTGTTTTGATTGCCTATTAGCCCACTACTACGCATCTGCATATCACAAGGCATTATGGGAAAGGAGCTGGAAAGCTCACTAGTTATGTGATCAAATTACAGAACCAACTAACTGAAGTGCATGGAAAAGTGTTTTCTTCTTTGCCAGATCCTGACGCCGAAAATGGAGCTCACACACTGAAGCCAGGTGACCAGGTGTACCTTAAGAAACACTCCCAGAAAGCATTGGAACCCCGGTTCGAGGGACCATACCAAGTCCTGTTGACGACTGCTACCTCTGTAAAGCTAGAAGGGAAACCAACATGGGTCCATGCAAGCCATTGCAAGCGGGCCTGAGGTGCCTCTGGACATTGACACTGATCCGGATAAGTATTGCTTTAATGGGAATACAGGAAAATAAACTCACCGCACATCACATGGTTCTAGCAAAAGAAATAAACCAAACAGATTGCTGGATATGCACACATGCCCCAGTCACGGCCTTATCTATTTTTGGCGATCCCTGTGCCATGGGAGGAGATGAGGGATTGGACTAATTGCTCAGATCAATTAGCCAATAATGACACCAAATACTCTAGGCACTGGAACACCAGCATACCGATTCCCATAGTAGGATGGATATCTTTCCCCTGGTGGCAGAGTAATCTCACCACATCAATAGAGCATCAGCAGTGTCTTGCATACAAGGGGGGAAGTTGGGAATCTCGTAATTACTCGGGAAATTCCGAGTGAAGGCATCCAGATTAGCTTCAACGCCACTTCCTCTACCACAGATGCCTTTAAACCTTCCCTGCTAGAACGATACCTACACAACAATCTGGAAGGGAATAGGGATTAAGATCTTAGTGGGGGGAAACTTTTTCTGCCCTAAACCCAGCTAACTGGTCCAAGGGACTGGGGGGTTGGCTAATGGGCATATTACAGACCGTATTACAAATATTTTTAGTTATTCTGCTTTTCTATGTTGCTGCTCGAATATTATTGAAGATTGCATTCTGTTGTTTGGAGAAACGCCAATTTTCTGCACCAACATGAAGGGACTGCTTAGTGGGCTCACCAGGGCTTGGAAAGTCCAGCTACACAGGGGAATCACCTGTTTAGGGATGATTCGTCTCAACCTGGTGAAGTCTCACTACTCCCCTTCCCGTCCTCGCTACCCTGGTGTCAGCAAAGCTAAAAGACAGGAGCTAGGGAAAGGAATGTGCAGGACAGACATTGTGAAGCAGTTTCTAACGTTTTTTCTCTTTGCAGATGAAGGCAGTTTGCACGCCACTAACATACTGTATCGTTTGTGCAAAAGGGGGGAATTGTCAAGTTAAGGGTTAAAGCTCCTGTCCGACACAAGAAACAATTCATGTTGTGACACAAGATACATTTCAAGGACTCTCGCCTTTGCTTCAGGACCTTGAAATTATAACGGAACTCTATGAATGTTATCTCTAATGTTAGCTGTAAAAGTTTGTGCTCCGGCTGACTGCGCATGTCAGTCATCGCTTATAACCAAACTTATATAAACTCACTGCTGTATTAATAAATACTTCTTCTTTGTTCAAGCGCTCACCCTAGTCTATTGTGGATACTGACTTATCGTACCTATATAGAGATGATAGGAGGCCCAGGCGTCCGGGGTCTGGAGCCATAACAATTGGGATTCACTCAGCAACTAGAGAAGATCCAAAAGGTAGAACTTATCACTCCGCTCCTCACAGGATCTTCTTCTCTGCTCTCCTCTTATCAGCTCCTGACACAACCGTCTCCAAGACTTCTCCCGTGCTTCCCCCACACTCTGGAACTCCCTGCCCCAACACATCAGACTCTCCTCCACCATCACCGGGTTCAAAAGCGGCCTGAAAACCCATTTCTTCAGGCTTGCCTATAACCTACAATAACTTGTCACTACTTCCTCCACAGACATGTCTGCCCCTCACCTTCTGTCTCTTTCCCCCTCCTTGTAGATTGTAAGCCCTCGCGGGCAGGGTCCTCTCTCCCTTTGTACTTGTTGATTGTCACATACTGTCAGCATTGTACTTGTTTTGACTTATGTAATGTATGTAACCCCCTGAATGAACAGCGCCCTGGAATCAATGGCGCTATAAAATAAATAATATTATTATTAATAATAATAATAATAATAATAGCTGCTCCTCTGGGCTCCGCCATCATGGCCGCCTGCTCCCTACAGCTGCTCCCTGCAGACACTAGAGCATGATGAGGTCACAGCAGGGAGGGATGTAGCTGAAGAGATTCAGACAGGAGACCTCTGAAGTCCCTTATGCACAGTGAATGCTTTACAACAGCTTCCTGTGTGTCCTGCAATCACACAGTACAGGGCTGTCTCTGAAGAGGGCCGTGATCTGTACACACAGGAATCAGTAAGGACTGTCTATAGAAGCTCACACTGAAAATAACAAAGTGATAGAAAACACACATTACTGAAAGAAAGAAAACTGCCAGACATTCCCTTTAACCCCTAGATCCTTGGAAGCCATTACTATTCAAGGCTTTTGATTAACCCCTTAGGACCACATGACTTCTGGCTGCATCATGGTGTCGGTGATTCTCATGATCCCTACATAAGGGAAGGGGCTGGGGGCAAAATTTCAGCTGACACCCGCCCCAAACCCGCTCCGCCCCCCGTTTTTAAACCCTTTTGACCGCGGGACGTGGGGGGGGATCTGTTACCTGGGACTGGAGACCCATAGAGGGTTCCAGACAAAAGGGCCCATCCCCACTTGGTCACCCATCTGCATTGATTGTACAGTTTAGAAGGGTGCACCCTGACACCCCCCCATATCAATACACGCCCCCGGGGGGGGGGGGGCCTCAATCTCAAAGTGTTAGAAAAATAAGATAAATGTTTTAATGTATAATAAAATCGTAAAGTTCTAATCTCCGCCCCTTTGCCACTTTACAGATAAAAAAGTCACACATAATCAATACCGCCGCGTCCAACCTATTAAACGTCACTTGCCCCATAGACTGAACGATGTAGAAGGAAATTTACAAACACCAACATTGCGTGTTCGGATCATTTCACATCCCCTAAAAATAAGAAGTCGCCTGTGTCCCTGAATGGGGCCAATAAAACAGAGACAATGCAGCCACGAGGTCCAAAGCGGGAAACCCAAAATCTACTGATTGCAGAAAAAGCCGGCGCTGCTCTAATCTAAGAGACAGAAAACGCGACACTTCAGCTTCTCGGCGTCTTTCATGGTTCAGACGCTGCTGACGAGGAGGAAAAAAACAAGATCCACATCATTATGACCGGCGGTCAGGAAGGGGTTACAGCGGCTTTCTATACCATGGAGCAATAAGGCCTTCTCTGTCTGCAGTGGGGATTATCTATCACTCAGCCCTGCAGAGGGGGGATTAATCAATCAGTGAGCCCTGCAGAGGGGATTATCTATCACTGAGCGCTGCAGAGGGGGAGATTTATCTATCACTGAGCGCGCAGAGGGGAATAGCATCACTGAGCCCCCTGCAGAGGGGGATTATCTATCACTGAGCGGTGCAGAGGGGGGATTATCTATCACTGACCCTGCAGAAGGATTATCTATCCACTGAGCCCTGCCTAGGGGGGATTATCTATCAATGAGACGCTGGCAGATGTGGGAATTAATCTATCACTGAGCGCTGCAGAGGTGGGATTAACTATCACTGAGCCCTGCAGAGGGGGATTATTCTATCATGAGCCCTGCAGAGGGGGGGATACTACACTGAGCCCTAGCAGATGGGGTATGTATCTATCACTGACCCTGCAAGGGGGGATTATCTATCACTGAGCCTCAGAGGTGGAATTTATCTATCACGGAGAGCTGCAGAGGGGGGATTATCTATCACTGAGCCCTGCTGAGGGGGAATTAGCTATCAACTAGTGAGAGCCCTGCAGAGGGGGATTATCGATCACTTGATCGGTGCAAGAGGGGAGATTATCTATCCACTGAGCGCTGCAGAGGGGGATTAAATCTATCACTGACGTTGCAGAGGGGGGTTTATCTATCTCTGAGCGCTGCAGAGGGGGGATTATCTATCACTGAGCCCTGCAGAGGGGGGATTATCTATCACTGAGCGCTGCAGAGGGGGGGATTATCTATCACTAAGCGCTGCAGAGGGATTTATCTATCAGTGAGCTCTGCATGAGTGGGATTATCTAAACACTCGAGCGCTGCAGTAGGGGGGAATGATCTATCACTGAGCCCTGCAGAGGGGGATTATCTATCAGTGCGCCCTGCAGCGGGGGTTAACTATCACCTGAGCGCTCAGAGGGGGATTATCTATCACTAAGCGCTGCAGAGAGGGGATTATCTATCACTGAGCCCTGCAGAAGGGGATTATCTATCACTGAGTCTCTGCAGAGGGGGGGGATTATCTATCAGTAGAGGCCCTGGGCAGATGGGGGATTATCTATATCACTGAGCCGCTGCAGAGAGGGTGATTATCTATCAATGAGCGCTGCATAGGGGGATTAACTATCCCTGTGAGCGCTGAGCAGAGGGGGTTATCTATCAGTGATCCCTGCAAGGGGGATTAATCTATCACTAGAGCCCTGCAGATGGGGGATTCTTCTAACACTGTGAAGCGCTGCGGAAGTAGGGGGATTAAATCTATCACTGAGCCCTGCAGAGGGGGATTATCTATCACTGAGCGCTGCAGAGGGGGGATTATCTATCACTGAGCGCTGCAGAGGGGGGATTATCTATCACTGAGCCCTGCAGAGGGGGATTATCTATCACTGAGCGCTGCAGAGGGGGGATTATCTATCACTGAGTGCTGCAGAGGGGGGATTTAACTCTATCACTGAGCGCTGCAATGAGGGGCGATTATCTATCACTGAGCGCTGCAGAGGGGGATTATCTATCACTGAGCGCTGCAGAGGGGGATTATCTATCACTGAGCGCTGCAGAGGGGGATTATCTATCACTGAGCGCTGCAGAGCGCGCATAATCAATCACAGAGCGCTGGCAGTAGGGGGATTAACTAACACTAAGCTCTGCAAAGGGGTGATTATCTATTCACTGACGCTGCAGAGGGGGGGGTGGATTATCTATCACCAAGAGCGCTGCAGAGGGGGAGTTTCTATCACTGAGCGCTTCAGAGGGGGGATTATTCTAACACTGAGCGCGTGCAGAGGGGGATTATCTATCACATGAGCGCTGCATGAGGGGGGGATTAGTCTATCACTGAGGCCCTGCAGAGGGGGGATTATCTATCACTGAGCGCTGCAGAGGGGGATTATCTATCACTGAGTCCTGCAGAGGGGGGATTATCTATCACTGAGCGCTGTCAGAGGGTGGATTACTATCACAGAGCCCCAATTGTGCAGAGGGGGGAATTATCTATCACTGTTCGCTGCAGTGGGGGGATTATCTATCACTGAGCCCTGCAGAGGGGGGGTTACTATCACTGAGCACTGCAGTGGGGGGAATTATCTATCGCTGAGCGCTGCAGAGGGGGAATTATCTATCGCTGAGCGCTGCAGAGGGGGGGATTATATATCACTGAGCGCTGCAGAGGGGATTATCTATCAGTGAGCGCTGCAGAGGGGGATTATCTATCACTGAGCGCCTGCAGAGGGGGATTATCTATCAGTGAGCCCTGCAGAGGGGGGTTATCTATCACTGAGCCCTGCAGAGGGGGGATTATCTAACTCACTGAGGCTGCAGGGTGGGGATTATCCTATCACTGCACTCTTGCGCCCTGCAAGGGGGGATTAACTATCCCTGAGATCTGCAGAGGGTTGATAATCCTATCACGAGAGTCCTACAGAGGGGGGATTATCTATCACTGAGCGCGCATAGTGGGGGATATCTATCAGTAGAGCCCTGCAGAGGGGGATTATCTATCACTGCTGAGCCTGCAGAAGGGGTGATTATCTATCGAGTTGTAGCCCCTTCAGGAGGGGGGGGAATTATCTATCACTGAGCCCTGCAGAGGGGGGATTATCTATCACTGAGCGCTGCAGAGGGGGGATTATCTATCACTGAGCCCTGCAGAGGGGGATTATCTATCACTGAGCGCTGCAGAGGGGGATTATCTATCACTGAGCCCTGCAGAGGGGGATTATCTATCACTGAGCCCTGCAGAGGGGGGATTATCTATCACTGAGCGGTGCAGAGGGGGGATTATCTATCACTGAGCGCTGCAGAGGGGGGATTATCTATCACTGAGCGCTGCAGAGGGGGGATTATCTATCACTGAGCGCTGCAGAGGGGGATTATCTATCACTGAGCGCTGCAGAGGGGGGATTATCTATATGACCTCCGGGGGATTATCTATCACTGAGCCCTGCAGGGGGGGGATTATCTATCACTGAGCGCTGAGAGGGGGATTACTATCAGAGGCCTGCAGAGGGGGTTATCTATCATGGCGGCAAGGGGGGGAAAATCTATCACTAGCGCCGCAGAGGGGATTATTATACTGAGCGCTGCAGGGGGGATTTCCCCATCATCCGGGGCTGCAGAGGGGGGATTATCAAACACTGAGCGGTGCAGAGGGGGGTTATCTATCACTGAGCGTGAAGGGGGATTATCTATCACTGAGCCCTGCAGAGGGGGATTATCTATCACTGAGGCTGCAAGGGGGAATACTAAACACTGAGGCTTTCAGAGGGGGGTTACTATATGAGCGCTGCAGAGGGGGATTATCCTAATCAAGAGCCTGCAAGAGGGGGGATTACATCACTGAGCCCTGCAGAGGGGATTATCTATCATGACGCTGCAAGGGGGGATTATCATCACTGAGCCCTGAGAGGGGGATTATCTATCATGAGCTGCAGAGGGGGGAATTATCTTACAACCGGGTGCAGGGGGGGATATCTATCACTGAGCCTGCAGAGGGGTTATAAACCCCCTGGGGGGGATTATTACCAGGGGCCCAAAAGGGGGTTTTTTATTGGGGGGGGGAAAAATTTTCCCGGGGGGGGGAAAAACCCCTTTTGGGGGGGGGGGTTTTAAAGGGGGGGGGGAAAAAAAATTTTTTGGGGGGGGGGGGGTTTTTAAAAAAAGGGGGGGGAAAAAACCCTTTTTTGGGGGGGGGGGGTTTTTTTGGGGGGGGTTTTAAAAAAATTTCCCGGGGGGGGGGGGGTTTTTCCCCGGGCCTTGCCCCCAAAAAAATTTTTTTGGGGGGGGGGGTTTTTCCCCCCCCCAAGGGGTTTTAAATTTTTGGGGGGGGGGGGGAAAAATTTTTTTAAAGGGGGGGGGGAAAAAAAGGGGGGGGTTTTTTTAAAAAACCCCGGGGGGGGGGTTTTTTTTAAGGGGGGGGGAAAAAAACCCTTTTTTCCCCCCCCGGGGGGGGTTTTAAAAGGGGCCCTTTTTTTCCCCTTTTGGGGAGGGGGGGGTTTTTTAAAAAAAAATTTAAAAACCCCTTTTTAAAAGGGGGGGGGGGTTTTAAGGGGGGGGGCCCAAACCCCTTTTGGGGGGGGGGGGTTTTTTTTCCCCCCCTTTTTGGGGGTTTTGGGGGTGGGGGGGTTTAAAAAACCCCAAAAATTTTCTTTTGGGGGGGGCGGGAAAAATTTTTTTCCCAAAAGGGGGGGGGGGGGGGGGGGGGATTTTTAAAAACCCCCGGAAAGGGGGGGTTTTTTAAAAGGGGGGGGGGAAATCCCTTTTTTTCCCCCGGGGGGGGGGGGGGGGGGGGAAATTTTTTAAAAAAACCCCCGGGGGGGGAATTTTTTAAAAAAGGGGGAAAAAACCCTTAAAAAAGGGGGGGGGGGGGGAGGGGGGGGGTTTCCCTTAAAAAAGCCCGGGGGGGGGGGGGGGGGGGGGAAAATTTTAAAACCCCTGGGGGGGGGTTTTTTGGGGGGGGGGGGTTTTTTTTCCCCCCTTTTTTTTGGGGGGGGGGGTTTTTTGGGGGGTTTTAAAAAAAACCATTTAGGGGCCCGGGGGGGTTTTTCCCGGGGAAAAAATTTTTTTTGGGGGTTGGGGGGGGGTTAAACCCCAGGCCCCTTAAAAAACCATTTTGGGGGGGGGGGGGAAAAGGGGCCCCCCCGGGGGGGGGGGCCGGGGGGGGGGTTTTTTTCCCCCGGGGGGGAAAAAGGGGGGGGGGGGCGCAAAAAAAACCCCCCCTTTTTTTGGGGGGGGGGGGGGAAAACCCCCAAAAAAAAAGGGGGGTTTTTTAAAAGGGGGGGGGGGCCCCAAAACAAGGGGGGGGGGGTTTAAAATTTGGGGGGTTTGGGGGGGGTTTTTTTTTTTTTGGGGGGGGGGGGGGAAACCCCAAAAATTTTTTTGGGGGGGTTTTTTGGGGGGTCCAGGAAGGATGGGGTTTGTGGAAAGTGAGCGCTGCTGGAGGACATCCCTTAAATCCATCTCATGTTCTAGCGGAGTATGGGGTGGGGATGTGAGGCTGCAGGAGGATATCCCTTAAATCCTGCCATGTTCTAGGAGGATGGGGTGTGGATGTGAGGCTGCAGGAGGACATCCCTTAAAATCTCAGCTGTCAATGAGGATCTGGTGGGGATGAGAGGCTGCAGGAGGATATCCCTTAAATCCAGCCATGTTCTGGGAGGATGGGGTGGGGATGTGAGGCTGCTGGAGGACATCCCTTAAATCCAGCCATGTTCTGGGAGTGGTGGTTGGGGATGTGAAGGCTGCTGGAGACATCCCTTAAATCCCATCCATGTTCTGGGAGGATGGGGGGGATGTGAGGCTGCAGGAGGATATCCCTTAAGTTAAATCCAGCCATGATCTAGGAGGATGGGGTGTGGATGTGAGGCTGCAGGAAGATATCCCTTAAATCCAGCCATGTTCTGGGAGGATGGGGTGGGGATGTGAGTCTGGCAGAGGACATCCCTTAAAATATCCAGCCATGTTCTGGAGATGGGGTGAGATGTAGGCTGAAGGAGGATATCCCTTAAATCCACCATGTTCTGAGAGGATGGGGTCGGGATGTGAGGCTGCAGGAGGACATCCCTTAAATCCAACCATGTTCTGGAAGGATGGGGTGTGGATGTGAGGCTGCAGGAGGACATCCCAAAATCCATCCAAGTATCTGGAAGGATGGGTTGTGGATTTGAGGCTGCTGAGACATCACCTTAAATCCACCATGATCTAGGAGGATGGGTGTGGTGATGTGAGGCAGCATGAGGATATTCCTTAAATCCACATGTTCTATGAGATGGGGTGTGGATGTGGAGCTGCATTGAGGACATCCCATAAATCCACCATTTTCTAAGAGGAACTGGTGGGGAGAAGGCTGCAGGAGGATATCCCTTAAATCCAGCCATGTTCAAGGAGGATGGGGTGGGGATGTGAGGCTGCTGGAGGACATCCCTTAAATCCAGCCATGTTCTGGGAGGATGGGGTGGGGATGTGAGGCTGCAGGAGGACATCCCTTAAATCCAGCCATGTTCTAGGAGGATGGGGTGTGGATGTGAGGCTGCAGGAGAACATCCCTTAAATCCAGCCATGTTCTGGGAGGATTCTGTGTGGATGTGAGGCTGCAGGAGGATATCCCTTAAATCCAGCCATGCCATGTTCTAGGAGGATGGGGTGGGGATGTGAGACTGCAGGAGAACATCCATTAAATCCAGCCCTGTTCTATGAGGATCTGGTGGGGATGAGAGGCTGCAGGAGGACGTCCCTTAAATCCAGCCATGTTCTGGGAGGATGCTGTGTGGATGTGAGGCTGCAGGAGGATATCCCTTAAATCCAGCCATGCCATGTTCTAGGAGGATGGGGTGGGATGTGAGCCTGCAGGAGAACATTCCTTTTATCCAACCCAACTTGGGGGAACCCCCCCCCCCCCCCCCCCCCCCCCCCCCACCCCCCCCACCCCGCGCATTTTCTATGAGGATCTGGTGGGGATGTGAGTCTGCAGGAGGACATCCCTTAAATCCAGCCATGTTCTGGGAGGATGGGGTGGGGATGTGAGTCTGCAGGAGGACATCCCTTAAATACAGCCATGTTCTGGGAGGATCGGGTGGGGATGTGAGGCTGCAGGAGGATATCCCTAATATCCAGCCATGTTCTGGGAGGATGGGGTATGGATGTGAGGCTGCTGGAGGACATCTCTTAAATTCAGCCATGTTCTGGGAGGATGGGGTGGGGATGTGAGGCTGCAGGAGGAAATCCCTTAAATCCAGCCATGTTCTGGAAGGATGGGGTGTGGATGTGAGGCTGCTGGAGGACATCCCTTAAATCCAGCCATGTTCTGGGAGGATGGGGTATGGATGTGAGGCTGCTGGAGGACATCCCTTAAATCCAGCCATGTTCTGGGAGGATCTGGTGGGGATGTGAGGCTGCAGGAGGATATCCCTAATATCCAGCCATGTTCTGGGAGGATGGGGGGGATGTGAGGCTGCAGGAGGATATCCCTTAAGTTAAATCCAGCCATGATCTAGGAGGATGGGGTGTGGATGTGAGGCTGCAGGAAGATATCACTTAAATCCAGCCATGTTCTTTGAGGATGTGGTGGGGATGAGAGGCTGCAGGAGGATATCCCTTAAATCCAGCCATGTTCTGGGAGGATGGGGTGGGGATGTGAGTCTGCAGGAGGACATCCCTTAAATCCAGCCATGTTCTTGGAGGATGGGTTGTGGATGTGAGGCTGCAGGAGGATATCCCTTAAATCCAGCCATGTTCTGGGAGGATGGGATGTGGATGTGAGGCTGCATGAGGACGTCTCTTAAATCCAGCCATGTTTTGGGAGGATGGGGTGGAGATGTGAGGCTGAAGGAGGATATCCCTTAAATCCACCATGTTCTGAGAGGATGGGGTCGGGATGCGAGGCTGCAGGAGGACATCTCTTAAATCCAGCCATGTTCTGGGAGGATGGGGTGTGGATGTGAGGCTGCAGGAGGATATCCCTTAAATCCATCCCATGTTTCGGAAGGATGGGGTGTGGATGTGAGGCTGCTGAGACATCCCTAAATCCCCAGCCATGTTCAAGGAGGATGGGGTGGGGATGTGAGGCTGCTTGAGGACATCCCTTAAATCCAGCATGTTTCTGGAAGATGGGGTGTGGATGTGAGGCTGCTGGAGGACATCCCTTAAATCCTGCCTTGTTCTTGGAGGATGGGGTGGGGATGTGAGGCTGCAGGAGGATATCCCTTAAATCCTGCCATGTTCTAGGAGGATGGGGTGTGGATGTGAGGCTGCAGGAGGACATCCCTTAAAAAAAATATTTTTCACCCCCAGGCCCCCCCATGTTCTATAGACTGTGGGATGAGAGGCTGCAGGAGGATATCCCTTAAATCCAGCCATGTTCTAGGAGGATGGGGTGGGGATGTGAGGCTGCTGGAGGACATCCCTTAAATCCAGCCATGTTCTGGGAGGATGGGGTGGGGATGTGAGGCTGCTGGAGGACATCCCTTAAATCCAGCCATGTTCTGGGAGGATCTGGTGGGGATGTGAGGCTGCAGGAGGATATCCCTAATATCCAGCCATGTTCTGGGAGGATGGGGGGATGTGAGGCTGCAGGAGGATATCCCTTAAGTTAAATCCAGCCATGATCTAGGAGGATGGGGTGTGGATGTGAGGCTGCAGGAAGATATCCCTTAAATCCAGCCATGTTCTGGGAGGATGGGGTGGGGATGTGAGTCTGCAGGAGGACATCCCTTAAATCCAGCCATGTTCTGGGAGGATGGGGTGTGGATGTGAGGCTGAAGGAGGATATCCCTTAAATCCACCATGTTGTGAGAGGATGGGGTCGTGATGTGAGGCTGCAGGAGGACATACCTTAAATCAAACCATGTTCTGGAAGGATGGGGTGAGGATGGGAGGCTGCAGGAGGACATCCCTTAAAATCCAGCCCAAGTTCTGGAGATCCAGTGGGGATGTGAGGCTGCAGGAGGATATCCCTTAAATCCAGCCATGTTCTAGGAGGATGGGGTGGGGATGTGAGGCTGCAGGAAGATATCCCTTAAATCCAGCCATGTTCTGGAAGGATGGGGTGTGGATGTGAAGGCGCTTGGAGGGACAGTCCATAAATCCAGCCATGTTCTTGGAGGATGTGGTGGGGATGTGAGGCTGCAGGAGGATATTCCTTAAATCCAGCCATGTTCTAGGAGGATGGGGTGTGGATGTGAGGCTGCAGGAGGACATCCCTTAAATCCAGCCATGTTCTATGAGGATCTGGTGGGGATGTGAGGCTGCAGGAGGATATCCCTTAAATCCAGCCATGTTCAAGGAGGATGGGGTGGGGATGTGAGTCTGCTGGAAGACATTCCCTAAATCCAGCCAGTTCTGGGAGGATGGGTGGGAAGTGAAGGCAGGCAAGGAGGACATCCCCTTAAATCCAGAGCCATGTTCTAGGAGGAAGGGTGGATGTGAGACTGCAGGAATATCCCTTAAATCCAGCCATGTTCTGGGAGGATGCTGTGTGGATGTGAGGCTGCAGGAGGATATCCCTTAAATCCAGCCATGCCATGTTCTAGGAGGATGGGGTGGGGATGTGAGACTGCAGGAGGACATCCCTTAAATCCAGCCATGTTCTATGAGGATCTGGTGGGGATGAGAGGCTGCAGGAGGACGTCCCTTAAATGCAGCCATGATCTGGGTGGATGGGGTGGGGATATGAGGGTGCAAGTGGACCTCCTCTAAAGTCAGCTAGGTTCAGGGGTGATAGGGTGGACATGTGAGGCCGCAGGAAGATAGTCCTTAAATCCAGCCTTGTTCAAGGTCGATGAGGTGGGGAAATGAGGCTGCAAGAAGATATCCCCTTAATCCAGTCATGTTCTGGGGAGATGATATAGGAATGTGAGGCTGCAGGAGGACAGCCCTTGAATCCAGCCATGTTCTGGGAGGATGGGGTGGGGATGTGAGGGCGGCAGGGAGGACATCCCCATGAACCACCATGATCTAGGAGATGGGGTGTGGGGAAAAATAACAATGTGAGGCAACCAGGCAATATTCCTTAAACCAGCCATGATCTAGGAGGATGGGGTGTGGATGTGAGGCTACAGGAGAATATTCCTTAAATCCAGCCATGTTCAAGGTGGATGGGGTGTGGATGTGAGGCTACAGGAGGACATTCCTTAAATCCAGCCATGTTCAAGGTGGATGGGGTGTGGATGTGAGGCTACAGGAGGACATTCCTTAAATCCAGCCATGTTCAAGGTGGATGGGGTGTGGATGTGAGACTGCAGGAGGATATTCCTAAAATCCAACCATGTCCTGGGAGGATGGGGTGGGGATATGAGGGTGCAAGTGGACCTCCTTTAAAGTCAGCTATGCTTTAAATATTTTCTTAACATTCTTTCGTAAAATTTAATTTACAGGCAAATGCGCTGTGGAAGATCCACCCTATCAGGCATATAGGGACTTTTCTGAATAATCACTTAGGGATTTGGTTTGAGGTCTGGCTAAGGGGTCTGGCATGAGAATTGACTTAGGCCTTTGGTCTGGTTATTGGTCTGACTTAAGGGGTTAAATCTGGGGTCTGGTCTGGGTTCTGACATAGGGCTCTGGGTGGGGGTTTGCCTTGGAAGTCTGGTCTGGGGTCTGACTTACAGTTGAAACCAGCAGTTTCCCTCCCCTCTATACAAAGCCCCATCTGCAGGTTTCTCCCTCCCCTCTATACAAAGCCCCATCTGCAGGTTTTTCAGAATAAACCTTCCCCGCTTTAGTTCACTTGGGAACAAGAATTATTTCTATTTGCCAAATGCAGAATAATGAGAGGGAGAATTTTTAAGGCATTTTTATTACTTTCTGTAAGGTCAGAAGTTTCCTCCATTTCATTAGTATTTGGTGGCTTTGCCCTTAAACTGTAGGACTTGGGTTAAACGTTCTGGATCCTTGAACAAGCTTCTCACAATGGTTGGTGGGAATTTTGGCCCTTTCCTCCTGACAGAACTGGGGTCACTGAGCCATGTTTGGGGGTCTCTTGCTCGCTCCGGCCCTTTTCAGTTTTCCCCCATAAATTTTCCCAAATTTGGATTGAGATCAGGGCTTTGTGACGGCCGCTCCAAAACATGGACTTGGATCTCCTTCAGCCACTTTGTAGCCAGTTTGGCAGTAGCGTTGGGTCATTGTCCATGTGGGAGACCCATTTCCACCCAAGATTTAACTACTTGGCTGATGTTCTGAGATGTTGCTTCAGTGTTGCCACATAATCTTCTTTCCTCATGATACCATACTTCTACCCCCATGTTTCACAGTTGAGATGGTGTTCTTAGGCTGCCAAGATTCTCCCTTTATTCTCCAAACATGTTGGTCATTGTGGCCAAACAGCTAAATTTTAGTTTCGTCAGACCACAGGACATGTCTCCAGAAATGTAGCTCTTTGTTCCTGTGCATTTGCAAACATGAATCTGGCTTTTCTGTGTTTCTTTTGGAATAATGGCTTCTTCCTGGCAGAGCGGCCTTTCAGCTTTTGTTATACAGTATCTTTTCACGGGATAATGACACATCTACAGCTTCCGCCGGCATTTACAGTCTTTTGCTTTTGTTTTTTGGGTTGATATGCACATGTCGGCCAACTGTTCATCTCTGAGACACAAAACCGTCTCCTTCTGACATTATGTTGTCTGATATTCCTCTTGTTTGTACTTGTGTATAATTGTTTGTACAGATGAACGAGGCCCCTTCAGGTATCCGGAAAGTGCACCCAAGGATGATCCAGACTTGTGCAAGTCCACAATTGTCTTCCTGATTCTTGGGCTGATTTCTTTAGACTTTCCCAATATGTTACACACAGGAGCAGTGTTTCTGGTGTGCTATAAAATACATCCACAGCTTTGTCTCTAATTAACTCAGATGTTGCCAATAAACCAATCAGAAGCTTCCAAAGACCTGGCCTTATCATGTGGGCGGTCCCAGATTGTTTACAGGCAGAGTTATCCCAGTGTATGGAAACTTCTGACTTTGCAGAAAGTAATAAAAATGCCTTAAAAATTCTCCCTCTCATTATCCTGCATTTGGCAAATAGAAATAATTTTGGTTCCTAATTGACCTAAAACGGGGAAGGTTTTTTCTGATTTCAGGTCAGAGAGAAAAACCTGCAGATGGGGCTTTATATAAAGAGGAGGGAGAAACCTGCAGATGGGGCTTTATATAAAGAGGAGGGAGAAACCTGCAGATGGGGCTTTATATAGAGGGGAGGGAAACTGCTGGTTTCAACTGTAGGTGTTTGGTTCGGGGTGGATCTGTTCTGCAGTTCTAGTCTGGGGTTTGAACTGGGGTCTTACTTAGGGGTTTGACTTAGCAGTCTATTCTGAGGCTTCACTTAGGGTTCGGACTTAGCGGTTTGGTCTGGGGTCTAACTTAGGGGTCTGGTCTGGGTTCTGACATAGCACTCTCGGTGGAGGTTTGGGTTCTGGTCTTGGGTGCAACTTAGGTGTCTGGTCTGAGGTCTGACTTAGCGGCCTGGTCTGGGGTCCCACTTAGGGGTCTGACTTAGCATTCTGGGGTCTCACTTAGGGTTCTGACTTAGCGGTTTGATCTGGGGTCTAACTTAGGGGTCGTGTCTGGGGTCTAACTTAGGGCTCTGGTCTGGGATCTGACATAGGACTCTGGGTTGGGGTTTGGGGTCTGTTCTTGGGTGCAATTTAGGTGTCTGGTCTGAGGTCTGACTTAGCGGCCTGGTCTGGGGTCCCACTTAGGGGTCTAACTTAGCATTCTGGGGTCTCACTTAATGGTGTGATCAGGTGGTTTTATGCCCATTCCGTAATTATGCCCCATTGTGTAGCTCACAGAGAATAGTCAATCCATCAGCTGTGAGACCTTGACCCAGCCTTGTGCTATCTGCTATATGGTTCCTTATAGGCTGTGCCTGGCTGTCAGGGAGCGACGCTGCACTGCAAAGCACTGCGATCACTGAGGCAGCGGCATTGGAAGAGGCAGAGGCTGTTCATCTGTTATTCCCCGAGCGGTTCACATATTTCACAGATTTTTGCTCGTTTTCATTCTCGTGAATTATTCAGGCTCCATTTTTTTTTTGCCACAATCTCTCATTTATTTCTTAAATCACTTTTCAAACCCACAGAGGCTGAATAATGACTGGAGCCGCCTCGCAGCGATTTGCAGTGTGTTACGCTGATTTATGGCGCGCTGAAGCCGCTATTATTACATCTTGTCAGAAATTAATTTTTTGCCGTCGTTGGTGGAGAACGTCGTAGGTTTCTAAGAAAATATCGCTAAATCTTAAGCTGCGCTATAACTCTGCTACATTGTAGAGGCTGCAAATAACTCAGCCCCAGCAAAGAGGAGCTGAAAGCTACTGTCCCATGATGTCAGCCCATTGACAGACGTCCTAAACAGTGTCGGACTGAGGTGCGTAGGGCCCTCCCGTACAAGTGAGTCTGCACCCCCCACAACTACTGTACTTTGTCTCCCTAGTCTCTGCCTCCTGCGTGGTGCCCCTGACCCATCTTTCGTCCACTAATACCACCTGCAAACATTATCACCGTCTGGACAAAACCAGAATCCCAATATTACCAATAATATCAAGGACTGAGTAATACCGCCACACTATGACTTCATAGCAACACCACATATCATCAATACATAGTGACTTTATAATACCTCAACACCATTGCCATATATCTCCACCACATAGTAACTGAATAATATCTACACACCATGACCACATATCACCAGCACATAGTGACTGAATAATACCGTCCTATCATGATCTCATATCACCAGCACATAGTGACTGAATAATACCTTCACACCATGACCACATATCACCACCACCTAGTGACTGAATAATACCACAACACTATTACCACATATCCACACCACATAGTGACTGGATAATATTACAACACCATGAACACATATCACCACCACATAGTGACTGAATAATATCACCACATAGTGACTGCATAATACCTCCATACCATGACCGGGATAACGAAATCCCACCAAACCGAAACAATAATGTCTGCACAAATACCTCCATGCCATGGATACTCACCTATCACCTATCAGGCAACCTAGGACTGAATGATAACCTCGCCAGAAAATGAAGAACCACACTCAATGACGCGACAATGTCTATGACTAAACACTCCAAAATGCATAGCGCAAATATCTACCCAGCTGAGATTAACATACCACATAAAGAGTGACTAGGCACTAATACCATCCCCAGAAACAACGTAACCTGACTTACACAAGGAACAATTAACGACGGCGCGCCACCGCCCATGATACCATTGCACATGCCCAAATCACAGGTCGGCCTTCTTCAAACAGCATTTACCTCGGTTAACACCACAACAAGATAGACTGTGAAATAGATTAACCAACAAGAATAAATGTAAATAAGCAGTCAGTGCATAGGACATGTAGATTTAATAGGGCCTTATGGACGACACAATGGAACATGATCGACGAGACTCTCCTATCACAGTTCTTGGAAGGTAGTGAAAAAAAACCGCACAAAAAATGAAGCCCGACCATATTAGAATACGTGACCATACATCAGCTTACATAATGACATCCCCAAACACAATCACTGATTTTCCCCCAATGACCACATGTTCATTCGTAGACATAACAGTGAAATTATAAACATAATGCACACACATTACACTCACCAGAACAGTGACTGAATATACCACATAGGACAAAGAAACAAGCCCAATTGATCACGGAAATGACTGAAGTAATAGCTGCCAAGATAAGGTCACACAAACATAAAGATACTAATAACTACCTAAATAAAAACACTGGTAACTTGTCACCGTGTGGGTGGAGTTTATAACATCATTCAATGTTGGTATGCGTGTTATGTGGGGTCCATGGTGTCATTTGGTATTATTCAGTCACCATATGTGGTAAGTGGGGGATAGTGTGAAATGTGGGAATTCATGGACTGTTTGGATGGGTATGTGAATAGTACGACCATGTCTTAGGGGGATTATAACTGTTCATAGGCTGTTAGTTGGTATTTATTCAGGGGTCACTATGATGGGTAGTGTTTTGAATGATGCGGACACAATGAGTGTTGCGGTAATTATTCATCTCCATCAATTTGGGACATGTGATTGTTGGTCATGTTGTTTGTGGTTATTATTTTATTCATTAATGTGCTGGAGTAGAGTATGTGATAATGGTGTGTATTTCTGGTAGGATATTATTTCAGTGTCACATGAGTGTGAGTGAGTGATATGTGGCCCATAGGTGTTTCGGGGTAATTATTCAGATGTGTATATCATGTGTTTTAATATTGTGGTCATGGATGTGGCATCAGATAATTATTTCAGAGTCCATCTAAGTCGGAAATGTGTTTGAATGTAATGTATTGATGTTCAATTACCCACATTATACAGTATGACGACATTTCAATTAACAAACTGTATACATCAGAGTTTAATACACGACCGTATAGTGAAGTATACATAAAAAGTGATGGTACTAATTGTCGGTCGCATGATAGATGGCCCTTGCCCCTATAATGACTATAAAAGTTGGCTTTTTGTATCAACGAAGTATCCTGAGACCTGATGAAGGCGCTCACTTAGATAATTGCTAACACTGTCTTATAATTTCGCCTCTTGTATCTACCCTGCGCAAGGCAAAGGCCACCGTCTTTCGTTCGTTTCCCATCCTTCTCGATCATCTCTTTCCTCTACTTATTAGCCAGTCACGGGAACGTTTGTATGAAAATAATAGAAATGTTAAAGTGTAACAAAAAAAAGAGTTAATAAAAAATAACAATCGAAAAAAAACAAAGTGCACAACAATGCCACCAGTTGTATATTTTCTGTCATTTTTGTTTTTTATTTTATCTTAGGTGGGAGTATCTTATTTGTCCTTTTTACATCAATTACGGATTTTACCTTCAAATAACATGTTAAAGAATTAATTTTTTTGCTACCTAAGTTAATTAACCGTCACAACACAGATACTAATATACTTTTTCATGGATTATCTTTATTATTTTTGTATGTAAAACAATCTAATATCACATATTATATTTTCATATTTAAATAATTTAAATTATTTATTCTAAATTGATTGAAGGGTAAAACTTTTTTGATATTACCATATTAAATACTCTCGACATATATCCCTGTCTGCGCGGCCAGAGACGGCGGGGCTTGGCCATACCAGTCGAAAAGGCCGGCAGGTAATTGCTTCATCATGTACAGCTACTAACCTACTTGGAGCTTATACCAGGCTAAATGGGAATCACCAGTCAGATCTCAACCACTTGATCCAAGACGCACTCGGGCGTGTACCGGACGCGATCTTTGTTGCACAGCTGTATAGCCCGACTTGAGAAACTCTCTGGGGAGTGACAACAGCATGTAAGATTGACCACTATGCATAAAGCAGTAGCATGCTAGCAGCTCTACGCCTGCTCCGCGAGAGGTACCCGGGAAGATGGCTGCAAGCAGACATTGCGGCCGATTTCTGGAATAACCGAGACACAGGCGTTTATTAACATCACTGCTGCCATGTCTGTTCAGAAAATGTAAGCCTCGAGAGTTGAGAAGGCGAGTAGCTAGTGTAAAGTACTTGTCATTTTACTTATTTTAAAATACGTCTGCCTATGGGGGAACTATGCTGCTTATTACCGCGCTACTTATACCTGCCTAAGGTGATCTCCATATAAACCTGCCTTATAACTAGACCTAAGGAACAATATACCTTGCCTATGGGGACATAGTAGCCTCCTATTGGAGAGGACAAGACATATACCTGTGATACAAGACCTGCCTATAAAGCCATGGCTATGGGAGACATAACACCATTCACATACCTCCTCGGAAAGAGTAGGACCAATAATCTACCTGCCTATACCTAATCTCTATTGCCTATGGTGGGACATGATACACTGGCCTCTGACCTGCCTCTGATCTGCCTCTGGTGGACATAGTACCTTGCCTACAGGTACGCATGACCCTCTACCTATGACCTAATGGGGTAAATTATACCATGCCTCTACCTGCCGTATGGGGGACAGTATACCTGCCTATTGGGAGGGAGCATTAAACTAGCCCTCAGGCCTCCTGAGTAAAGGGACGGATAGTATACCTGCCCTATAGTGAGGACATTAAATACTTCCTATCGACCTGCCTAATCCTGCCTATAACCTGCCATGGGGCAGAAGACATATTTCTGCTCCAGTAACCCTCTGCCTTATGTGGTGATCCAACTAACTCTGCCTATATGCCTAACCAGATCTACTTGCCTATGGGGGACAGCGGGGGGGGATAACCCTGCCTTCTAACCTGCCTATCTGGTGGGACGATGATAATTCCTGGATCTCATACCTGCCTAATTGGACATACAACCTGGTCCTATAAGGGCACGTTAAACTGCCTATAACCCTTTCCCTATACCTGCCTATGGGAGACATATTGCCAGCCGAGCCCATGGAGGGAGAAGAGCAATAGTGCCTTGCCCTATGGGGGCGACATATAAACCCCTGCCTATACCTACCATCCTACTTGACCCATCTGGGTAGTACTTATGATATCTGCATCCACTACTGCCTAATGGGGGACATATACCCAGCTATAGTGACATTAAACTTGGCCTAATGACGGCTGCCTATTGTGGAAGACAATAATGCCTTGCCCCTCAAGAACAAACCTGCCTAATGGAGGGGAACTATGATAGCCTGCCGTCTAAAACCTGCCTTATGTGGGACATATGAACCTGCCTGATATCATGCCTATGGGGGACATAAATAACTGCCTATACGCAACCTCTACCTCCTTATGTGGTGGACATTTAAAACTGCCTATACAGCCTTGCCTCTATGGGGGATCATATAAATCTGCCTTCATAAGACACCTGCCTATATCAGCTAATGAGGAACATTAAACTTCCTATAGCTATGCCTATAGGTGATACATTTAAAACTGTGACCTAATACCTGCCTATGGAGGGGACATTAAAGCCTGCCTAATATAGCACAGGCCTACGGGTATCATTAACAGACTGCATAAAACCTGCACTATGAGGGTCCATTGAAACTATGCTATACCTGAGTAATTTTAAAATAGGGTTAGTCTCAATTTTTATTTATTGAAGATTTATCACCTATATTACCGGATTCAATTTGGAAAAGAAATCCACACCTACGGGCATAATAAGGTTCAACAAGTTTTTATCCCAGTATGGTTTTATGTGTCCAAAATTAAGATGCCAGTCGATAATCCTTGGTTTAAATGTTTGTGGAATCGGCATATACTCGAGAGAATATGAGGTGGTAACTTATCTTGATTATTTATCTCCGCTTGATGTAAAGTATAACTTGAATTTTTTATACTGTAAATATACACGTCATAGATGTATAAAGTGTCCTCGGGCTTCTTGTATAAGGCTCCAGTATGATTTAAACAACAATAAGACTCTGTTATTCGAGTACACATGAGCTGACTGTTTGGGGGCCAAACCCCACAATGTTACCCTACCACAGCAGACATACTACACAGACAGCCCTGGGGTTACTCTGACTGTTAAGGCTTTCCCCAGGCTCCAGCAGGCAGGGGAATCATCTCTGATCATGTCAGACACTGGACTTTGACTGTGGAAATCAGAAGGTGTTACCCCTTAAAGGCAAACACGGCCTGAAAAATACCTTAGTTGACACTAATTTTTTTAACATTCTGTGCCACTCCAGCTTTTCAACCGGATTCCATAAACTATTATTTACCTTTTCTATGATGACTCTTGTGTGGTATTTGGACTTGGACTTTCATGCAAGGAAGAAGTTGCCTTTTTTGAAGTTTTGTAGATTTGTAAGTTTTACGATACATATTATGGAAATTTTAATAAAAACAAAATCTTTTTGCAAGCGTGACAACATAAAAAAAAAATTGCGTATAATATTGCAATTTTTTAAATATTTATTTTACACAGAATTCCACAGTTATCACAAGACCCTAAATCAAACCAGTGAGACGTTAAATTCTACAGGGTTATATGATCAGTGGAGTGCCTAATATAGTGTAGGGTTTTTTATAGTAAAAAATAGTACGTCGACAATAAGTAAGTTTTTATATTAAAAATTATTTTTTACCCTCCTAAGTTTAGTTAATATTTATTTTTCTATAAATTCACTACGAATAACAAAACTCTTAGTACTCTTTTTTTAATCCCATTAAAAGACAACTATTTTACACGTTTATCTTACCAATCTTAATAAGTAAAATCGTGAATCAAGACAATATTCCTCTATACACTTAACCCAGTTTGCCTAATACTTTACGACTCTGTTTTGAGCAAACAGGGTGCTGAACTAAGGCTTAACACACATGTCGCGTGTCGCGATGACAGCATCCAATACTATATAGACGTCTCTGGGAGCTTACTCTAGGTCCCGAGAGGCTTACAGTGATAGCAAGAGATTTTCCCCCCGGGCTCTACATGCGAAGCACCGGAGAGTTTCTTCATGTTGAAGACCATTTGAATAAGAGGAATAATACCCTATGATTATGTTGCAATCACAGGCTGTGGTAATTAAAGAGTTAAGCAGTGGGGATCGGAGATTTCCGTCCGGGTCTACGTGCCGATATCGATAGAGAACTGCTCTAGGACTGGAGATGTAAACTATCACCGGGAGCCGCAAACCCTGGGGTATTTTTTGGGATCGCTGCTGACAAAACAGAATATGGAGTCCCTCCCCAGCACCGTTCAAAAGGAGACATCTGGCAAGCCGTTATCCTGCCCAATGTTAAGAGCAATGACGTTCAGGAATCGGAGACTGTTACAACTTCCCTCCGTTCCTAGTTGGTGGAAAACAGACCAAGCGGTGTGTGGTTGTCAACTGGACGCGTCCTGGCATTTTGGTGGTGTAAAGCCAAGTCGGGAGCAGAGTCATAATGAGCAAGGGTCTGCACATCAGCTCGACAAACAGTCCAGCTGTTGGTGAAGGTTCTAACAACTCCCAACATCAGTTATTAAATAAAATCTAATATCAGTGGGGAGAATAGGAAAGGTTTCAACCCTGCAACATCTGGAGTGCCGATGAATGGATTGCACCCCTGAGTCAATGTAAATGGGTTCCCCACTGTTTTTTCACCACAGAACTCGACATCAAGGCAGGCTTAGCTTTCTGGCAGGCAAATAGATCACCCTGTGAGGCGCTGGAACCAGACGGCAGGTAAGGTAGTAGCGGGGGGATACAGCGTAAAAATAGATATTGTCAACTTTTCCGTATGTTCAGGCGGGACCAGTCATGTAAGGGTCAGGAGTCAAGGCAGAGCAGATTTCAGGGCACGGAGCAATAGTCAATGCAGTGAAGGGGCCAGGAGGTGCGATAACCGTGGTATATGGCTGGCAAACAACAAGGAAACGCTTTCAGTCTAGGAGGCCAATGAGAGGCACGATGGAAGTACTGCAAAGGTAGTAAGAGATGGGAAAAAGGGTAGGCCTCAATAATCGGTCATTCCGCCTAGGAGGGCCCCTTTTAACATTTATAAACAAAGAGACCGGTGCGACACTAGAATCAGATTGGCCCCTAATCGATGTAGCAGTTGGACAAGTTCTACTGCCAGCCGGCAAGGAGAATTGAGAGTATTAGAGAGCTTGGCACTGAGAAAGAGTTTTAACTGAATTGTGTGTGAGCCCGGTTAGCAAACAGATAAGAAGAGAAGACCAACGGGGTGTCAAGCCTGTTCGACGCCAACTGTGCGGGTTATCAGGACAATCCGTTTGACACTTGGTGGCAAGAATGTGAGGGCCGATATGGTAAGACCATCAAAAATTTAGGTTGGACTTGGGGACATGGCGCTCCGTCAAACCAGAGAGATCACAAAAAGATGAGACACGTGACGTAAAAAGATGAGGCAATGATCGACGAGTTCAATTAAGGTGTTCAATACTATCAATGTATTGATTCACCCGGCATGTGAACAGAAGATGTAAAAAAAATATGGGTTATAGCCACAAGTCATTCTCTCCCAAAAAGTATCTGCTCGAAATTGGATCAAAAAGTCAATATGAATACCCAAAAACTACAACCAGATTAAAGCTACTACCCCAACGAAAAAAAAAGAGCAAAAAATAGATTGAACATAATAAACACAGGGATGGTACGATTTAAAAATTTCGAAAAAATTACAATACCTATAAAAAGCTTTCAATAATTTATTAGAAAATCAATCTTTTTTTTTTTTTTTTTTGTTGTTTAAAGAAACACATAAAGCATATATGACAACTTACTGAAGCAATTATCATTAATAAGAGATATAGGCAACTGAGAACTGGCAGTAAGTGAAATCAAAGTGACGATTCAATGTCAAACCAGTGTATAAGTGGAAACTCCTTTCCCCAGTGAAAAACTATTCCTCAACACGAAATTTATCATTACAATTGTATATTTAAAATGTATTCCATTTCACGCGCACTAGAAAGAAAGTTTTTTGTTTTCCTAATTAGTGTGTTGATCGAACACGTTTCGAAAAGCTGAAAAGGTCGAATTCAAACATGCAGTCGAATTTACCCTCCTGAAACTGACCATTATACTTGGTTCATATGTATTATTACAATTAATTTGTTTCAGTATTTCGGGCCTGGAGATTTTGATGCGCCAATTTTACAGATGAAAGACAATATTTCGACAGAGCTCTTTAAGCTGCGACTTAATTGAGGCGCCCAACTCCGCCGGAACATCAAACGTATCTGCACTGGATTAGTGTAGCCATCCATATCCCTTTCTTTTTTTGTGCTTTCTTTAAACAACGATATTTGTATGTGTGTTTTATTGAGCATCCACCAAAACCAAGTGTCGCAATTATTCGATTTTATGCGTACAGTCAAATTAAATATCGTCCAAAGCCTGTGAGTGTCAGCCATAAATACAGACTTACAAGACTTGAGAAGTTTAGCTACAGCTCTTTCGTTATTCAGTCCAATTACTCATTTATAGCACCAACCTAAAGTAAGTTGAATCACCCTGCCCTTAAACTAAGCTTATTTAGAACAAGAAATAGTAGATAAAAAACCTTTCCATGTAATATCCAGTAATGCGAGTCACAGTAATCAACTCAAGTTATAGGGTTTATTCTAATTATTTACATATGATTCCATTTACACGCAGCAGCCGTCACGGTATGTATGTCGGAGAATAACTTTTATAGAACACAGCGGTTAAATCTGACTAATGGAGCCGATTTCGCTTATGAGCACAACAGTAGGATATTGGTGTAGAACAGCTTATATACGTGGTCCCGATGAGGAAAACCCCCTCACGCCGCCCATTGCGGCCATGGATCCCAGAGGTCCCGAACTTAAGTGATTGATTAAGCATTTCCCAGGTAATGGGGATTGCGAGTGCCAGTGATGTTTACATTTAGCAGAAGTAATGCAATACTCTCAAAATCGGTCGACAAGTAGTTGTGGTCCACTACGAGTTGAACTCCGAATATGCCGGAGCAACATAATCTATACTGATGCTCAGAAACATACAATCATTCAAAAGAGTTGTATGGAAAGCAGTGGGACTGCCCGACTCTACATGATCTCATGAATCCAAAAACACGACAACGCTGCAGCGCCTAAGGAGTCGAGACGAGGAATGATAAAGCCGTCTATAACTACAGGCAGGGCTCGGTAACGGTCAGGCGGCGAACGACTGGAATCACCGCCTACGAGGAATACTCCCAGACCAACCAAGAAGATCATTGGTCAGATGACCTCACAACTGTGATCGGTGGGGATCAACGTCACTCCTTCAAAGAATGTCTCCTTCCCTGATTAATAGATACGGCAAGATGGGAGAGCAAAACAGGCCAGAGTTTTTTAAAATGGCCAAATGATATAATCCGACTCGGTAGCAGAGCCAATGTACTTCCCTATAATTCGTCAAAAAGTGTTAGTGTGCAGTAAACTCTTCAATCCTTTGATATGCCTCTACCCAATCCATATTCTGGCATCCACATTAGGATAATTTTTCCTTCTCCAAAAGATAAACGCGAAAGAAAGAAGGGCTGGTGGTCGTGGAATCCAATTGTGTAATATTGTGTTTATCTCTATACAGCTGACCTGTTCTAGTAGCCGAGCTATGAGGTTAAGAGAGTTTTACATACAAGTCCTGTTTGTGCATGGGGATTTATGCGTAATCGTTTGTATGTGTCCTAAAGAAATGGCCCATGGTAATGTGGCTAGCGTAACATATATACTCACAAACGGTGGAAGTTCTGGATACAATGTCCCCTGCACGAAGACAAAAGGATGTAAACGCTATGCAAACACGAAGAGAAAAACCACACTTAATGGGATAGATTGTGTGAGATTATACTTCCCTGTCATGGGCGTTATATGATAAATCAAGAGAAAATAGTATACCAGTCTTTAATTATCATTCTCTCTAATCCAGTAAATAACTTACAGACGAACAAACACTGGCTAGTAGCAACATAACCAAGCCCCCATACCTAGCTCACAGGGTGTAATAATCATAGTTGATGTAGGGAACACGTACGGAGGATCGTCGTAGATATTTGGGTTACGGCTCTTACTTCTCTATTTCAGTGCATCACGCCTGTGATGGCTAGGAAGTTCACTGCGCATCAAATATTAATCTAAAGTATATGGTATGCTTTTACATCACCTAATCAACGCTTAAATCAAAAAAATCAGCTGTCACGTGTGCAGTAATCAGATATGAATTATGACACATGGACATGCAAAATGATGAGATCAGACGCTAGAAAATCTGGCCTTAATAAGGAATAGTCATACTATCGAACTAACAAGGCAATGTGTGTAGTACTATGTCCATCGAGTCAAACTTGTAATCTGCATGAAAGAAAACAAAAAAAAGCCAAACTACAACACAAAGAGCATAAACAAAAAAAAAAACTTTATTTCAAGTCATGGCCACGGAGGCTAACTTTACAATACAGTACTAATGCTCTAGAGGATAATTAGGCTTTTTGTTTTCTATGAAGGATAGAACGTATATAAATGCATAGCGATCCTATCTGTAATCGTCAGATTAAAATATTGACAGGACCTTACTTAGTTGTGTGTCTTCTCTGTGCTCATAGGTCCTGAGGATAGTTACCATTGTTGAGCCCGATTCATTCTCTTCTTGGGCACAGTAACTTCAAACACTATAGTATTTTGAATCACGAATGTTTTGACCTGGGAGCCGTCTTCTGTGATCTAATAAATACTCCCTGAGCTGAGGAGGATGGTCAGATCCAAAAGGACGTGGGAAGTTGTTTCATTGACATCGAATATACTAGTTATGATTATTATAATATATCCTAAAGAGAAGCAACCATTTAAAATGACTCCCTTGCCTTAATGGGGTAAAAAAATGATTTATGCAGAGTACCTCCTGAGCTCAAAAGAGAAGGTACAATATAGTCCAAAAGAAGAAATAAATTGTTCCTTTGAAGATCCTCATCCTTTAATGATAATGAACTTCTCTATGTGGTTGTTCGCATAAAAATTGTCGAGGTGGTCGTATTATGCTGTTTTCAGACATACGAACTCGATACCTTAACGTCACTTATCTATATTGTTTCTTTTCACTTCTCACTTAGAAAGTATGCACCTCTCTCATATTTATAAGGTGAAATGATGTACTGATTTTACAAAATTTTGCTGTAAGTGTTGCAATTGTCTAGTATAAACGACGGTTGTGTTTTTTGGATCATTGAATAACGCCTGTAAGGTTGACTGCGGTCTTTTATGATTAGCAAATGCCATACACGACTGCATGCTAAATTGTACCAATAAAGGTGTAACTCATGTCGATGGGCCACTCCCGTACATTAAAGATTAAGGGAACTGCCATTTTCGTTTGAGATAGCCTAGGTATCTAGTGATTAAGCATCTAGGTCGTACCAAGTATAATGGTCTTGGTGTTAAGCGTATAAGAGTACCGAGTATAGCTTCTAGTGTGCTATAACGAGCAATTTAATACTTGGAACCTTAGCACAGCAAATAGTATTCATCACACGCTTTCTAACACCCGCATATTAAGTGCCAAAACGATTACTGCACCGTCCAAATATCTATTCATCATCTTGGAACCCGCATATATTGTATAGAATTTACTAATTTCGTTATTTCTATTTTTGCATGTGAGAAATTAGTTAATTAAATTTGAATACAAAGAGTTTATTACTAGTCGGAACTTGAGTAGGAAAAAAATTGAAATTTTTTTAACGAGGGCTTAAGTCACCAGATCAAGGTAAATGACCTGTTTTGTCTTCGTGTTGATTTATAAATTACAGTGAGGTCAAACAAAAAATTTATTATTTCTCATTACCACTGTGGATACCTTCGACGTTATAGCGCTGAACCTCTGCAGAACTATATTCGCTGTCTTTTATATCTAATACCCTCTTTTTTTTCTATATACTAGATTGTAAATTAGATGCTTATGTTTTTTGTTTATTTTCATGCTCACTACTTCAGGTCTTTATAAGAACGGCTGCCTGTTTCCAGTAGGACTTAGTGTGTATGCATCGTTTCTATCTTGGCCAAACACTGACAAAATTGAACGATACAATAGACCGCCCGAATTCTAAAGAGTAGTTGGGGCTTTAGAATGTAGTATTGAGAACTGCAGTAGGTCAACTGCGTTCCGACGCAAGGATGTCCAAATTGATTGGATATAAATTGTGAATTGGCACCGAGCTATATTGACGTTTTACGTAACTAATTTTGTAGGGTAATGTGAATTAGTATTGCCAAGTAAATACGGAAGATACCGGCATAAACTTGCAATACACTCGTTTCAAACTTGCCGAGTGTCACAATGAAATGTATAGGGTATTCCATGGTATGAAAACTTATGAAAAGAGTTTAGTTGTTTATGCTCACAATGGCAGCAAACCGATTAAATTAAGTCGAGGAACGGATACTGATGGTAAAACTATGGAAAAACTGACAGGAAAGAACTGTGTTATGAAGCTGGCTACAATCGTGAAGACCGACAAATATTACTCAAGTGGGTCATCGATGCTTAGCGCGTAAACCAAATGGTCGTGGTGCAAAGAATAGGAACCCACACAGTATAACAAAACCACACAAGGTTGATTAGAACTGAGTGATGGATTAGATTGGTGAGGAATGGTTGCTCGCTGATAAGTGGCCAAACCTTAATGCCAAAACTTGTTAATATTGACGCTATAGAGTTTTTGAAACGTGCGAAACAAAGAATGCCATTATAGGAATATTAACTCAAACCCACACTAAAGAAAAGTGCCGCTAAACCTGTTAGGCGGGGAATGAATTAGCAACTGCCTAATTTCGCTCAATGTATATGCTTATCTACTATGCATATAAGTCAAAGACTACAATCACAAATAATAAATACTTAACTGTCTACCCATTGTGAGAAAGCACTAGCTAAGAGGCCCGCCCATATAGCAAATAAACTTCCGCTGGCTAAGATTTTTTATACTAAATACTTTTCATAACTTTTGAGTTTTAAGTAAACCGAAAAGCTCACGTAACCTTATC
The DNA here is from genome assembly GCA_025379985.1 of Phyllomedusa bahiana. NCBI lineage: Eukaryota > Metazoa > Chordata > Amphibia > Anura > Hylidae > Phyllomedusa > Phyllomedusa bahiana. The sequence goes on from JAODAL010023252.1 coordinate 48,793, forward strand.
CAGAGGTGCTACTCTCTAGTGAGGGATGCACGAATATAGCCGCTATCACCAACACGTACCGGACCCCATTGAGGTAGGTTTGGCCTTGGGGGGCGAGGAATAAGGGTCACGGATAACGCGAAAATATAAGAAAGACCCAATTTATCCATAGTGCACATATTAACATATCTTGGGAAAGCATGCACGTCCAGACTATGTGAACTTCCATAGAGTCGCAGAATCTAGCGAACACAGCATACGCGACGAAGCAGAGGCTACAGATACTTTTGCACGGCAAACCAGTGCATTCAGAGTGCCACCACCAAGTTATATTTATTCTGCTAACCGCTATATAACGGACGAACACATCACCAACCCCAGAACATTAGCAAAGATCCATGTCTGCCATCAATAATGACAGCTGAGAGAATGGCCAAATTGGCAGCCGTCTTTGATAATACAAGTTCCCATACTGAAATGGACATAGAATGGAAGCGCCAGTTTAGTTGAACTTCGGAAAAAGCAAAAATGAAAAGAAACTCAAACTTTGGTGGGGACCAGCATACCATTAAGAAGGCCTATTTAGAAAGAAAGTAATTTAACATTCCCCAAATGAATGTTAATTAAGGCGCAAAAAGGTTCCATTCCTATTGAGAACATAAGAGTTTAGAAAAGGAAATGGAATATCATATCTCTCATCATACGTAGATTGTTCCCCTCCTATGTCTCTAATAATAAAACTCATCATAGATCTGGAGACAGAAAATTTAAATGAAGTGGATCAGCAAGTCAAAATATTAGAGACTAAAGTTAATATGTTTGCGGATATATCGGAGTTTCAAACTGCACAAGCCCATTTAAAAGAAACGTTAGAGAAAGCAGAGGACATTATAATGGAGAACAAGAAGAAAAAATATAATAGAGATATGGAGGATTGACAAGAACAAAATTAAGGTATAATACGATTGAGAATTCAAAAGAAAAAAGTCATTATACCTACGGATCCATCTCAACATAAAAAAAAAAACACATGAAAGTAGTGGGAAGATCAATAAGTTTCTCAATGAACTAGACATGTACGAGTAATAGGTGTGCCTACACCCAATATAACAAGATTGATAAACAACAAGGAAATGATGAACCACCATATTGAGCGCTTGGTTATACTGGAGAGAATGCTACACCGTAGACTAGGGATAATAATAGGTATCATGAGACAAGCATTAAACGTGGAAAAAGGCAAACCAAAAAGTGAAAATTCTACAGCACAATCAAACCGGAGGAAATTGGCATAGCTAATGGAACAGTTTTTGCACAACAACATAGTAACGGGAAATTCAAATAAACAAACAGGGACATGATTGGAGTCATACAAAAAGTGTATTATTCCTCACTTTCCAGAACATCTAGAACTATTTTAAACTGGGAATCTACGAACTGGAAGCTTTCCATAATCAATGATTTAATTGTTTGTCTATACCCACGATCAGGATGTTGTGAGTTATTAGGTCGAAGCATCAATAGATTGGACTAATCAGTTAATATATCTTAAAGTAAGTCGGTGTAACTTGATATGTTGAGCTAAGGTACTAATATAGCATATATTTTTGTAGAAGTGGGACGAAAAATGATGTGAAACACTGGGAACGTTTGCAGATAGCTTCGTTCTTTCAATATCTCATTAAATATGGTGAATAAATAAGAAGAATCTAACCAACACTTTTAAATAACAATCTCTTTCCGAGTGCGCGGTGGGTAGCTTGCGAAATTTGATAGAGGTGTCGATACATAAGCTTTTACGTGATACATGTAATATACTGGATTAGGGCTGGAGTGAATACAGTCAATTTCAAGGCATCGACATACCACAATCCAAGCTTAACTGTATCTTGGTTGCAATTATCTATTCCTATACACGGTTTAGACAAAGGAGAAGAGGGACGGCTGCTCTTCTGTTAAATCCACACTTTCAAAATGTAATTGGCACATACGAGATTATCTTCAGTAAATAAACTACCCCTCTTAATCCACCAAGTCATCCTTAAAACATATTGTAGGGATTGAAAAAGTTGACAAACTGGAGTAAAATTCATATAACAATTTTCGTTGATACACGCCGTATAGATAAACAGACCATTAAAGAGCAACGCGTTCTGGAGAGGAAAAAGAATAACAAAAACGATCGTCGAATCTATTAAAGAAGGAGTGTCGCATTGCATTAAAGGTCGGTGCGTGGGAGTACACTTTACCGTCCCTTTTAGAATTCTGGCCATTCTATAGTTTAAACAACTGCACATAAAAACAATCTTAGATGATGTCAACACCATAAACGAAAAGGTTAAAGAGGACCCCACAAAACACTTTCAAAAGCAAATTTAACCTAAAGGTATTGGCAGGAGGTAAAGTTTTAGGAGCCATTAATTGACAAACAAAATGAGCCTTCTCGTATAAAGGAACAGGATCCGGTTATACAATCTCTGATGGCTCCCCAAAATCTCACAAGCTGACATGTGTTTTATATCCACCAGCCTTCGCCCTATCATATCACAATGATACTGACATCCCTCAACCTAAGGGCATGCCTCATTAAGTTAATGGGTTGATGAAAACTTATTACTCGCAACCCATTGTGCGCGGTCGCAAATGTCCTTCCGGGTATGTGAAGACTCAAAATCCTTGCCCAAATGTTTATCTGGCAATGAATGGAAGGCCAACTACACCATAATTACTTCAAATTTGAAATGATTTTTACATCCACATGTGGGGGCGCCATGGGGCAACTTTTCGCCATCCCTGCCCAATTGAACTTTGGCATGTGGGAGCACCATCCACATAACATCAGCAACCTCTTGTGATTGATTGTTTTGTATGGCGCTACATCGATGACCTCTTTGATAATATAAGGTCAAGATGTAAGCGCTCATACAGTCTTTCCCATATGTTTAATCAAATCCGTTTAAATTTACGTTTGCATCCATGGGGACAAAACCAACATTTCCTTCCTGATATACAATTCAGGGGGCAAGTGAAACGGTAAAATTACTACACATCTATACAGTAAACCCAGATCGAGCTCGATTACAACAATTCCAACTTCCTTAGGCGAACAGTTACATGCCACTTCAGTCAATACTAACAAAGCAATCCCTTATGGGTATTTCATAGGGCGATGAAAGAACATGCACACTTGACGAGTATTATAAAGAAGTAGAAAAAACAATTACACAGTAAATAAAAAAGAGGAACAGGAATATCAGAAAGCCAAAATTACTTTTCCTACTAAGTCCAGTAAAAACTTTAATCAATAGAAAAACATTTCAAAAGAATTAGGAACATCTTACGTCAAGATGAAAAATATGAACAGTAATCATGGGCTTAAGGGGTGCCAGGTGGTACAAAAGAGGGAAAACCTGGGAACATCATACCCGCAAGCACGTACATACCTAACCAAACTGGATCTAACAAGATCTGGTTATCTCAAAAAGGGTTTCTTAAAATGTGGAGGTGGTCGCTGTAGATGCATAGCATTGTAGCATTTAAGACCTACACCTTCACGGATTTCAGACAAAAAACCGTATATAATGTGATGATTCGACACTTCACCAATTGAAATAGTCAACATTCCATAGACATCGATATAGTGCAACATCGATCTGAAAAATGCACAATATTTCATACTGTGCAAGAGTACATTCTGAAAAGCAAAACCGTAAAATGGAACACATAGAAAGTATCAAAAAGTGCACAATGACAATTTATCGGGGTGGCGGATAAAACATTTTTAGAGAACATCATGGCGATATTAATAATTCTAAGAATGTAGTCCAGACACAATTCCACGTCCATATCCGAGGCGGCAAATTGGACAAAATTAGTGAGGCAAAGAGAGGCACAATATGGATCCTAGCAGACTATGCACCAGAAGACCACAAGGTCTAATTTTCGCACTGGATATGCTATATATTTATTAAAAACGAAAAGCATACTCTAGGTATAGTATTGTCCGGATGACTTGAAATAAGTTTTTTTTTTTGTTTTTTTTGTTTTGTTTTTTCATGCATACGTATACTTTAATAGTAACACACATTGTAAGAACTCATCCAGGCCAGATTTTAGGTGTCTTCATCAATTTTGCATTCATGACATGTGACCAGGTTTTTTTGAATTGGTGATTGGTTTTAAAGGCATATATAATGCAAGAAGGCAGGGACCCTGCCATCACAGTTGGAGCAAGGGTAAAGTACCCGAACACTCTGTTTTTATCACCTGTTCATACACCTTGAGGGTGGTGGTTGCTTCACGTGCTATGTTTGCTGTTTTTACTGGAAGAAATCAAGCTGCTACATTTTTACCGCATGAAGGATACGTTTTTCTTGGAGTACATAGCGTTCCTGGCAGGACATGTATCCTGACTTCCGTTTGTGAGTATATATTTTTTTTGGCCGGGGGCCGGCGGTAAATTTCAAAAGGGGGACTACAGCGGTTTGGGGTAAACCCGGGGAAAAAATAGAAGTGAGAAGTCCACAGGGTGACCCAGATTTTTTGTTATTTGCTATGCGGTAAAAAAATTCGTGAGATTTGACTTTTAAACAAATGTAATGTTTTTGGTTCCAGAAATTTTTGTATATTTGGGAAACAGTTTCCAAAGGGGCAGTGGAAAGATCTCCCACCCAGAAATTTTGCGGGCGAAAGCGCAGTTTTTTTGGGCAAATATCCCCAAATCTTTTGGACCCTGATGGGGTTGATGTATGCTCTGTGGGTAAGTTCCCAGGGTCATTCCCATTTTTCTCGGGAGGGTAAAATTTCCTCGGTTTCTAAACCCGTTTTAAAAACCCAAACGTTCGAAGATCCAGGCGGGGGTTTCATCCCCCCCCTTTTTGTAATAGCCAAAAAGGGTTTTTTTGAGTAATCAAGAGGGGTTGTACCACTTGTAAAAAGTGCGAGGTAAAACCTCTTGAAGAGGTGCTGCGTTTGAAGTTTCCTTCCACAATGTTAGGCACCACTCCTCTGTTGTTTTTTTGGGGGACCCAATTGGGAGACATAACTACGGGCACAAAAGTAGGGGGAAAAAGGTAACCCCAGTTCTGGGAATTTTTTTTTTCAGTTTCCCCCCAGAGATAGGATTGTTGGGGTTTTTCATTTTAAACCATATGTATCCCGAAAAACGATCCCTCCCCGGGGCCCCCCTAGTAAAACCCCCTATGAGGTCAAACCCACCGGAAGTTTGGATTGGCTAGAAAAGTGCACATAAGGTTTGCTTGGGGATGAAACCCCCTTTTTGAAACTGGAAAGGTTTTTTCCACGCTTTAAAAGTTCGTAATGACAGTGGGATATTTTTTCGGAAAAACCCGACCTGATAGCGGACCCGGGCTTAATGTAAAAAATTTAGTGAGTGAAATTCCCTCCAATAGCTTTTTTGGCCCCTGCCCTTGAGTAAAGCGAACCCCCGGGCCCCCGTTGCCCTGAACCCCAGTCCGCCGCAACCGTAAAGACACCGCCCCCTTTATATGCCCTAATGTTTGGTAGGTGTTTACCTCCATTCTTTTTGGGGCTGTTGTAAAATTGCTAAGGGGATTCGGATCTACCCCCCTTTCCCCCCAAAAACCCTGCGAAACAAGGGGCCGGTGAATCGCTCTCCCCCTCCCTTTTTGTCTAAGGTCAAGGGGCAGAGAACTTTAAAAAGATACAATAAAACTAGGGAATTCCAATATTTTAAGTAGATATCCCCTTCCTGTACGATTTGGGGTAGCTTCCTCCATTTTTTTAAAATTTTATTTTTTAAAAAATTGACATAGGTCATAATATTGTGGCCCTTTTCATAAAGGGGCTGGAGATTGGTAAAAATTGACTTTCCCCGGTAAGGAGTTTTTGGGCCGCCACCACATTTAAAAAGGGAAAATGGTGACCCCGGGTGGTCGGTGTTGGGCCTTTCAACCTTTAGGGCCATGGGGGCTTCTCCTATTAAAATTGGTTTTGCCTTTAGATTACCCCCCCTTCCCGTTTTTTTATTTTTCTTTGTGTGCGGAGCGTCTTTGCGGGTTTGCGGAGAACCAAAAATATATCACCGCAAAAAGGCAGCCAAGCGCAATGCCGGCTGGTCCTCTGGGGGTGCGGTCATTAAAATGGTTGGTTGGGAAAGGGAATACAAAAGGGGGGGGCTAGTGGGCCCAAAATTTAAGAGGAGAGGTGAAAAGGGCACCCCTGGCGCGAGCCCCTAAAGAAAGTCTATTGGGTCTGTCATTTTCCCCCTTTTTTTAATAGGGGCTAGTAGTCCTTCTTGGATATAGTTTATAAATTTTCCCCGAAACTTGGGAAACCAAAAAATTTCCTTTTTCAAATAATGTGTTTTGTAAAAGGGGGCCCGGAGACTTGTCAAATGCCTTTGGTGGGGGTCAGGCCCAAGAAAGCATCAACCCCCCCGCCTCAAGGTTCTGGGTCCTAAAACCCTTGCCGCTATTGCTTCTTTTATAATTTTTTAATGCCCGCCTCCCTCCCCCGGGGGGGCAAAACCCCTTTTGGGGAGAAGGGGGCATGATGATTGGCAGAAAAAATTTGGTTTATTGCCATTATTTCATGAGAAATTTTTTTAAATTGTATTCAGCAAAACTAATGGGGACGGGTAATTGCCCCTTTTCCCAATTTTGGGGCCTGTTAGGCTTTTGGGGGAAATTTAAAAAATTTTCCTGGGAATTTTGGGAAAAAAATCCCAAATTTGGGTTTCCTGTAAATTTTATTGTAGAGAGAAAATTAGTGTTGGTACTATTGAGGGGGGGTAAAAAATTTTATAGAATTCATTGCTGGAAACCCGTCTGGGGCCTGGAGTTTTGGAAGTCGAGGATGCTGCCCATTCCTTTCTAAACCCTTTTCCCCCTTTGTGATCGTTCCTCTACAGAGATTTTTGGTTTTTTTCCGTCAACCCTGGAAGGGATTTGAGGTTAGGGAAAAGAGTCGATTTTGTGGTTTTGGGGTCCGCGGGGGCAGCCCCAAATAAATTTCATAAATAGCTTTGAAAACATTTTGCTATGCCTCTGACTTTATGCGCGTATTTTTGGTCCCGGGCCGTATAGCTTTAACCATTCATGAGAGTATTTTTGGCCCAGTGAGGCGGGGGAAAAAGACGGTAGATTTATTTTGCCTGTCAGGGAATTTTTTTATTTTGGGGTTTGCTTTAAAAAAGCAAGCAGGCCCTTTTTTCCCTTTTAAAGAAAATGAGTCCCAAAAACTCCTTTCGCCCCTTGTTTCTTTTTTTTCCAACTCTGCAGGACCCCAAAGCAAAACTGCGTTGGGTTAGACAGGGGAAATTTGGGGGAAAAGTTGGAATTTTGCGTGCGCTTTTTCCGTCTCCTAGTCGGTTTTTGGGAAAAAATTTTTACCCCTGTTTAACCCCCCTTCGCCCCCTCCCCAAAAGCAGAAGTGCGTTTCCCCTGAAACCAGATTGGGCGTCCACAAAATTTTTGCCCTTTTTCATTTGAAGGAAGGAATTGAAGCCCTCTGCTTCGTAGATAACTTTTGGGGAAACCCCCAAGTTTTGAGAGGTCTCTGGGCAGGCATTCTGCGGGGAAAAGGGCAAGGGGTGACCCGGTTTCATGGTCTGAGACCCGTTTTTTGGCAAAGGGGGGAGGGCCTTGCACCGAATCCCCTAATGTCAAAGACAAAAGGAAAATTAATTTGATTCTTGAAAAACTTATCCCTGAAAACCCAAGAATGAAAATGTATATTCCTTTGAGGGTTTGCTTTTTAATTTTGCGCCATGGGGTCCGGCAGAGAGAATGGTTTTCCCTCAGAATTAAAACACATCTCTCTGGGGCCGAATTTAGGGTAAGTATTGAAAAGGGATTTGTTTAATGTTGGGGATTTTATGGCGTTTTAAAATCCCCCCCCCCCCCCTGTATTACGTTCGTTGGTTCTCCTTTGGGCCAAAAAGGCATTCAAATTTGCAAAAGTAATTTTTTATTAGAATTTGGGTTTTGGGGCTTAAAACATTTTTAGGGTTAAGAGGTCCCCGCCAGTGAAACCTCAGGGTTTTAAGGGAAAATACCCTATCATCCCCCAAATTTCTTTCTTCCCCCTCTATGGGGTTTTAAAAACCCCTGCGGAAAAAGGGGAAATTGCCCCCCCCCTGGCTTTAGATGGAAAATCCCCCTGAAAAGCATGATCCCCAAACCCAAAGGGGCCTTTTAAAACTGAAAATTTTTGGCCCCCTTTCAGTGGGTTTTCCTGGAGGAAAATATTATGTCCCGGGTTTGGGAACCTTTTTTTAAATGTGTAAAAACTTTCTTCCTTTTTATCGGGGTATTAAGTCCCGAGACATTCCAGGTAATTAATGTTAGGGTATTCCGCGAAGAACCTGCCTCCTGCACAGATTGTCATGATTCAATCCTTCCCTGGTCTAAATGAATCAAGGATAACTGCAATCTTTGGAACCCCGCTGTCCCAGCCTGCAGCGGGGGGAATCCAGAAATCAAAACGTCCCAGGCCCCTGGAGGACCGCGCACCGCCATGCCCACACCTGCCTTTGAGAGTTTGAGCTCAGTTGCCACAAAAAACAAGAATAAACATTTTAACTCATAGAACCTATAATAATAATAATCTTTATTTATATAGCGCCAACATATTCCGCAGCACTTTACAATATAGAGGGTATAAGCACAGACAAACCAGACATTACATTATAAAAGCTACTTACAAATGAGCCCACGAGGTGTGAGGGCCCTGCTCGCAAGAGCTTACAATCTATTAGGGTGTATGGGTGAAAAAAAAGGGTGAAAAGGGTGCTTGGTTTACAATGGACCAGCCATGTTCATAAATAGGGGGTAGTATACATAAAATGGGATGAACCTGCCATCCCAACCATACAGCTATATACAGATAAGGCCTGGGTGCCAAAGTGCAGGAAGTGACGAATCTGTGACAGAATTTGGGGGTTTATAATTAGGGATCTTGATAGGCTTGTCTAAGAAGATGAGTTTTCAGAGCGCACTTAAAACTGTGGGGGGTTGCGAGTGTGCCTGATCACATGGGGTAACATGTTCCAGAGAAATGGTGCAATACGTGCAAAATCTTGGAGACGGGGCATGGAGGTTCGGATAGAGTGAGATGTGTAGTCTTAGATCAGTAGCAGAGGGGAGAGAGAGCGGGTAGGTGGTAGACAGAGATAAGGGAGGTGATGTATGGGGGTGCAGCACTGTGGAGAGGCTTAGGGTGTGAGAGTGATGATTTTCTGTTGTATTCTGTACTGAATAGGCAGCCAGTGCAGAGACTGACACAGGGTAGAGGCATCAGTATAGCGGCTGGAAAGAAAGACAAGCCTGGCTCTGCATTCCAGGACAGATTTGGAGAGGGGAGAGTTTTGCAGAGAGGAAGACCAACAAGTAGGGAGTTACAGTAGTCAAGATGAGAAAGAATAAGAGCAAAATGAGAGTTTGAGTTGTTTTCCACAGTGAGAAATGGACGGATTCTGGAGATGTTCTTGAGGTGCAGGTGACAGGACGGGACAAGGGATTGGATATAGGGGGGTTGAAGGTCAGATCAGTGTCTAGTATAACCCCCAGACAGCGGCCTGCTGCCTAGGAGTTATGGTGGTGCCACACACTGAAGAGAAATACAGGGTGAGGTCGCTTAGTAGATGGTGGGATGACTAGAAGTTCAGTTTTAGTGAGGTTTAGTTTAAGATACAGGGAGGACATGATGTCAGAGACAGCGGACAGACAGTCACTGGTGTTTTGTAGCAGAGCAGGAGTGATGTCTCGGGAGGAAGTGTATAGTTGAGTGTCATCAGCGTAGAGATGGTACTGGAAGCCAAACCTATATGACCTAAGTTGTAAAACCAAACATCTGCACTGCTTCTGCAGCATAGTCAATCTTTCACTCTCCCTTTTCGTAGTGATCAGTCAATTATATCCTCTCCAATGTGAAAATGTCGTCTTGCCTGTACCGTGTCCTCAAACAACAACTGTCTGCCCTCAATCTACACTTTTAATTTTGATGGGTATAATAACTGAAATCGTATTCCAATCACCTTTCCGCACTTTTAGCACCATCCAATCACCTTTCTACACTTTTAACACCATCCAATCACCTTTCCGCACTTTTAGCACATCCAATCATCTTTCTGCATTTTTGCCGGCCATCCAGTCAACTTTCTGCACTTTTGGCTGCCATCCAGTCACCTTTCTGCACTTTTGGCAGCCATCCAATCACCTTTCAGCACATTTGGCTGCCATCAAATCACCTTTCTGCACTTTTGGCACCTTCCAATCACCTTTCTGAACATTTGGCTCCATCCAATCACCTTTCTGCACTTTTAGTACCATCCAATCACCTTTTTGCACTTTTGGCGGCCTTCCAATCCCCTTTCTGCACTTTTGGCGCCATCCAATCACCTTTCTGCACTTTTAGTACCATCCAATCACCTTTCTGCACATTTGGCGGCCTTCCAATCCCCTTTATGCACTTTTGGGCCATACAATTACCTTTCTGCACTTTTATGCCATCCAATCACCTTTCCTGCACTTTTAGCACCATCCAATCACCTTTCTGCACTTTTGGCGCCATCCAATCACCTTTCTGCACTTTTGGCCGCCATCCAATCACCTTTCTGCATTTTTTGGCCATCCAATCACCTTTCTGCACTTTTGGCAGCGATCCAATCACCTTTCTGCACTTTTGGAAGCCATCCAATCACCTTCCTGCACTTTTAGTGGCCATCCAATCACCTTTCTGCACTTTTGGCACCATCCAATCACCTTTCTGCACTTTTGGCGCCATCCAATCACCTTTCTGCACTTTTGGCGCCATCCAATCACCTTTCTGCACTTTTTGTGCCATCCAATCATCTTTCTGCAATTTTGGCTCCATCCAATCACCTTTCTGCACTTTTGGTGCCATCCAATCATCTTTCTGTACTTTTGGCGCCATCCAATCACCTTCCTGCACTTTTGGCGGCCATCCAATCACCTTTCTCCCACCTTTCATCGCTGAGGTGTAGGGCTCTTAGTGGCTGCTAAAATCACATGACCATGTTATATATATTTCAGTGTATTGCCTTGTGAATGCCATTTTCAGCTCACTCTCTGTTCTGTACAGACTGCTCTCTGTCTGCTGGCTCGCATGCAGGCACAAGATTTTTTTATTAGCGATTTTAGACAGGAAAAGCTGCAATTTAGATTAGTTAGGTAGTTAGTTAGAGGGTGTTCAGCAAGCTTAGGGAATCAAGACTTAGCTAGATAGCATTCTCCTCTCCATAGATAGTAATAGTTCTTTCCCACACCCATACCTGTATAGGTATAAAAATTAACCCAAACAGCTTCTCCCTTTGACTTTAATGGGGTTCAAGTTCGAATCGAACCTCGAAACGAACACCACTACTGTCTGAACATTTTACTGTTCGCTCATCTCTATTCCTAATACATGATCTGGTTCATTAGATGTTACCGATAGACCCAGCCCCTTCTTTTTCATGTATTTTTTTCAACATTAATAAATCTAGGAAATAAAAAATGACAAAATAAAATAAAAAATATATATTTGTCAAAAAAAATATTTTGACTTCAAATATTCCTTTTATTGAGAACCTCCCTCATTAGCAAAATAAAGAAACCTATAATGGAATATGGAATTTTGTTTTACAACCAGACAAAATGTCAGTGTATTATCCGGCATATTGTCTCCGGACATTTGTGGAGTGTGATTAATCTGTCCTATACTTGTTCCTCCTGACATGTGCATCGCTTGGAGCACAGCATGTCGACAGGCTTTCTTTTTTTTTTTTAAATGTATGAAACAAATAGAAAACAAACTAAAAACACATTAAGGGCAAACATCTTGTAAAAAAATTTCCCTTTAATCTTACAGCAAAAAAAAGTATCGATAACAATTTAAAAGCAGTTAGAAATTTGTGAAAAATCCTTCCTTTTAGGTGAGCCCCATTCTAAAAATATATTAATATGTAAAAAAAATAAATAAAGAAAACTTAAGAGATACGTAAAAATCTTCATTTAAACGAGATCAGCCTTCTTAAATAATACATATATAAAAAAATAAGAACAAAAGAAAATTCAGGCCGTCCCCGGGTTAAAAACGGGATATGGACTCCCTTAGATGGAAACCTCCTGCTAAAAATAAATTAATAAATATGGAAAACAAATAATTGAACAAAGAAAGATTCAAATGAAATGGAAGTAGCCTCAAAGGGGCTATTCTTTCCTTGTGGGGGTCCAAATTAGCTTAAAAATAACAAAGGGTGTACCGAGAAATAAATTACAACATGCCTTGCTGATGTAAAAACACTTTCTGACTTTATTCCCAAAGTGGCAGGTTTTTATACTTTTGCAAATTAGTAGATAAGAAACATCACATAGACCTGGCTATTGGTACATCCTTATCTGAGACCCCTCCCCACTCTTCAGGAATGTCTAGGCACAGGGTGTAACTAGAGTAGAAGAGCCATCTTGAATTACACGACAATCTCTACAAACTGCTACAGGCGCCATTTGTTAAAAAATTAGGACAAGAAAATATACAGACAGCTTTTACATGCTGTATTACATAGGTATGTGCCTACTATATGTATGTATGTGAGGTATATACTAACTAATACATTAAAATGGAGACTCAAAGGATCACACATATATATATATATAACCTTTGTTCCCATCCATAACACAAACATTTGTAACACTCCTCCTTTAATGTGAGCCCCTTTCTAAAAGCAAATATATATAGTTATAATAGTTTTAAATGTTTCTCTTTTTTAACATATTTGCTCATCTATTTTTAAAATGTAGTTCACATTAAAGTGAGAATTTTTTACAAATTTCTAAATGCTTTTTGCTTTATTTTTCAGACATTTAAATGTTTTTTTTCTGTTTAAGATTACAGGAAAGATATTTACCAATGTTTGTCTTTATTTCCTGTAATCTTAAACAGAAAAACATTTAAATATCTGAAAAATAAAGCAAAAAGCCTTTAGAAATTAGTGAAAAATTCTCACTTTAATGTGAACTACCTTTTTAAAAATAGATGATCAAATATGTAAAAAAAAGAGAAACAATTAGGGCGACATGTATGATCGGGCTTTACACTTGTTTTTTGGCGTATCCTTGGCGCCTTCCCGGGCCCGAATCCCGCTGCGGGATGCAGGGATGGGTGTTAGGCGAGGTTTCACCACTTTCAGCTGCGCCCCGCATGAAGGGGGGCAGTGGGCGGTGTGGGCGCGGGGTAGGCGTTCGGGGGGGGACGCGGTGCCAAAAACCCCGAGGCATGTACGATCGCGAGTCGGCAAAGCGAGGCCAGTGCAGCGCTCCCGGGAGCTCCGACAGTCAGACCTGTTTTTTTTTGGTCTAAATGCTCCGGCGAGGCGAGTGAAGCAGGATCGGAACATGCGAGGAAAATAGAAGATCGTGACAGAAATCTCGGCGCTCCCTCCGTACAGTAGGAATATGATTCCGAAAAAAATCGCCTTTATAAAGGGGAAAACAGTGTCAGAAAAGAACTGAACGTAAAAAATAAACATAATTAAAAAAAAAAAAACACTTTCCAAAACTCTAAACGGCGCAATATCAAGAATTATGATATTGTAAATTGCCGGGAAAAAAGAAATAAAGTAAATACACAAAAATTCCTTGGGAATGAAATAAACCAGCCAATCAGTAAAAAAGGAGGAAGCGACAGGGGGGGAGGAACATTAAACCATCCTATGGGGAAGGTTTTTAAACCCAAACAGAATCCACGGCGGGATAATTCAAAATACAGTAAAAAGATAGAAAAGAGCTGATTGGCTGAGCTAGCGGGGGCATGGCTAGCTCGGCCCAATCAAGAATAGGAGCGACAAAGACCCATTCTAGTCTATGGAGAAGTTAGACCAATCAGAAATCCACGGCGGGATAATTCAAAAATACAGTAAAAAGACAGAAAAGGGGCTGATTGGCTGAGCTAGCAGGGCTTGGCTATCCCAGCCAATCAGAGCGCGAGCTACTTCTCCCATTATAGTCTATGGAGAGATGGGCGCGCAGAAATTCGGCCTCAGCGCCGTGCGGCAAGAAGTATTAATCCAAAAATTATTTTTATTAAATGTAAAACATTATCAGATAAGAGCGAACCCTTCTTTACAAATAAAACAGTTAAAAACCCAAAACAACTGCGTTTGTCGCCCAAGACCAGCGCTACATAGGGAATTTGCAATAGAGAGAATTGCCGGGGAAAAACAGTAATTCAAATTGTTTAAGCTATTCTCATTGGTCGGCATAAACCCGCCAAAACAGAAAAGGGGG
>JAODAL010023253.1:0-63035 GCA_025379985.1 Phyllomedusa bahiana
ATTTTCATCAGGCATTAGGACACTTTGGGTCATTCAGAGATCCTCACTGAACTTTCTGGATGAGTTTCTGTACTGAAAAAAAAGGGGGGCCATAATATTGCACGCCCTATTTTTCAGTTTTTATTTTTTACAAAAGTTTAAAATACCCAATAAATTTCGTTCCATTTCACAATTGTGCCACTTGTTGTTGTTTCTTCAAAAAAAAAAATTTAAAATTTTATATCTTTATTTTTGAAGCCTGAAATTTGGCAAAAGGTTAAAAAGTTCAAGGGGGCCGAATACCTTCGCAAGGCACTGTAACAGATATATTGTTATCTTAATAAAAAGCCCCGTCACCCAATTTTTATATATATATATATATATATATATAAAATATTTATATATATATATATTATATAATTATATATATATATATTTTTAATATATATATATACACCACACACACGACTTTGTTATGTGATGTATACCTATTGTGTCGGGATGTTATATAGGAAAACAATGCTGTCATGATGATTCATGACCTAGAGAATTAATGTGCTGTGCAAACCTGAAGCAAGGGTGGTAACTTAGGCAACTAGGATGTGACCAGAGGGCATTACTTTCCTGTAGTTGAGTTTTTTTTAGTGGTTCTGGTCTGTTCAGTTTTTTAAAACCAAGTGATAGCCGGCATAAGTCCAAGGGTCTAAGGTCCAAAGAGTTTCTATTCCCCCTCCCCAGATTTGGGGAGGACAAGCAGGCCAAGATTTTTAAAGGAAGATAGACCTGACAGTACCTGGAGTGCAGTCCTGTATAGTAAAGGTACATGAGAAGTGGGAACAAAGCCTCACAGTTACTTGATAGCCAACAGCCTCCGCCATATCTCAACCCACTAGTCTTGAAGTTTCCCGTTTGTTTGGGGATGAGCAAATAAGCTCCTGTAGAGAAGTGGGGGCATGTTCCCCACAGCGTGCTGAGAATAAGATCGCAAAATCATATAAAAGTAATTTTACTAGTAACATTCTATTTTCTGTATTTGCTGGACGTATTTTGTGGCAATTATGCGCCAAAATAAAATTAAGACTGTGATTATTTATAGGAAAATAGAACAATAAATTATCTACATCTGCATAAAGGGATATCTTACTCTTTTATAGCTGGAATAAAGTGTACTGCAAGTATCCTGTAAAAGCTTGCATAAAAGTGGGTTACATATCGGGTTAGTATTGCAGATGCTTTGATTTTTTATATTAATTATTAACATAGGAAGAGAGAGTTTAATAAACAATAAATGACCTTTGTGTTTAATGGACTATGTTGCTTTCTTATCTCTGAATTCTTACAAGGTCATTGGTTATTTAAATTTGGTTAGTGCCAATAAAAAAAAAAAAATATGACCCCCCCCCCCCCCTTGCCACACAAAAAAAAAATTACCAGCATTTTACAGAGACGGAAGTCATTGACTAGAGTGGTCTGAACCTTTTTGTATTGTTTATACAATGCAGACGGGTGTAATGACTATCACGCCCTCTATAATCGAGTTACCTTAGGAGGAATTCAAGTAAAAAAAAAAAAATAAATAAAAAATAATTAAAAGCTTAAATCATCCCTTTTTTTTCCATTTACAATAAAAAGTTACCATAAATTGGTATCTCCACATCTAAAAAAGGGTCAATCTATTAAAATGATGTCATTTATACCATACACTGAACAATGTAGAAGAAAAAATTTGCATCAACAAAATTGCATTTTTTTGGTTCGGTTCACATCCCCCAAAAATTGGAATAAATAGTGATCAGAAGGATTTTATTTATCCCCAAAAATAGTACCAAAAAGAACGATGGGAAAAAAAAAAAAAAAAAAAAGAAGAATACTGTACAGCTCACCACCAAATGTTTAAACCACACCAGGTTAATAGCCTTTACAGGGGTTTCCCGGACCCCCAAAACCCCCGGCAAAGGGCGTAGGCAGATAATCCAAATGATAAAACAAATCCCGCACACCCAAAAGGTGGAAAAGGGATATTTTAAAAACTCAAACTTTTATTCCATACTTTTAAGTTGTGGGTCGCAAAAAGGTTTTCGAGATACCCCCGGCATTGTGGCTTGCTAAACAGAGCTTTCAGACGCTTGGTCCTTATTCATGGGATGAAAACATCCGTTAAAGCATTGGTTTAGTGAGCCATGATGACAGGGATCTCTACACCCTTTTTGCAGACCACCACCATTTAAAGATATGGAATAAAGTTTGGGATTTTAGCGTTTACTTCTTCTATCTTTGGGTGGCTGGATTCGCTTTATAATTTTGGATTTACCAATAAAAAGTACTCTTAAGTCCACAAAAAAAATTTTGCCCTCACTGAGGTTCATAGGTCGAATGCATAAACATATGGGTTTCAGATAATGGAGCTATGGCGCAAAAATTTAAGAAATAGAAAAAGGTTTTGCATTTTTTATGCTACTTTAAAATAAAATTACACCTACATTATAACCAAAGAGTGAAAACCATAAAACAAAATCCCCTCAAAACAGGGCATATGGTTTTATTTCCCCACATTTTACCAACACTTAGAATTTTTTTGCAGTATCCCAGTATACTCTATGGTAAAAGTCAATGACACCATTAGAAAGTACTTCTCGTCCTATAAAATTCAATACTTTATATTTCTATGTAGCTGGAAAAATAAAGAGGTTTTGGCTCTTGGAAGACGGGGAGGAAAAAACAAAGAGCCATATTATTATATCTGGCTGTAATGAAGAGGTTAAGGCCCACGCAGGCTGGTGTCAGGCTATTGCTTAGGAATGAGCATTCACGCAGTTTAAACATGCCTGCAGTCAGCCGACAAACGAGCTTTTTTGTTGGCTGATTGCATCTTGTGGACTTTAAAATTCTCTTTTTGGCAGTACATATAAATGGTATGTGCTGCTGACAATATGGGTCACAGAGGAAAACTGTTTTTGTGTAAGACTTTTCGTTTATCATGTCAAGCAATCAGAGCTCTCTTTTCATTTTTTAAGAGCTCTATATGAAATGAAAGGGGAGCTCTGATTGGTTGCTATGGGCAACAAAAGAAAGTCTTACACCTAGACAGTTTTCATACATGTCCCCCTATATTTCTGTGCCCAGAGGGGTTTGTATGAGAACACAAGAATGATCATTTAAACTCCTCCCAATAATTGCTACGTCACAATAAACGTGAATGAGCACCAATGCACTTCCTAGATCGTCAGTCAAAGCTTGTCAAGTCCATAGGCTTTTTGTAATGTGAAACATTATGTGGACTATGAAATATTCACAGGAAGGAAAGGATATTGAGTTGGTCAAATAAGCTAGAACTTGAAGCCAGTAGAATATGGGATTAAAGCCCTATTGCCATTTCAAATATTTATGGCATATTCACAGGAACTGGTCTCCCATTCTGGTAGGTGATGTGGTCACTGACTGGAGAGGTGGCCATTCATACACAATACTCCCTATTTCTTTCTATGGGAGTACCACATATAGCCAAGCTTAAAGGGGTTGTCTCGCTACAGCATTTGGCAGCCTTTTGTGCTGGTTGCCAAGCAGAGTTTGTGAAATGGAGGGCTTTGTTTCTCCTCCCAGCAGAGAGTATCTTCACTCTCTGCAGACACGCCACAGCGTGCATGTGATGATTCATTCTGTGTGAGCTGGCGGAAGGGAGAGGTAATCAGCTGTCAGAGACTAAGGCTATGTGCACACAGCATATGACAAAATGCCACCCAAAATAGCTTTTCAAAATTGCTGTTTGAATAGTTTTTCCCTTTCCAGTGTTCTTTAGGCTAATGTAACCGATGTGTAATCTAAATTTCTATTCTAAAATATTTTTTGTAACTAGAAAGGGGATTTGAATTCAGGACTCTGGGAAAAGATGAGTGTTTTTTTTTCTCTTCTCTCACATAGTGATATATCCGCAGATTATTACACCTCTATTCTACAGATCTGAGAAAAAAACTTACATTTGTTTTGTTTACAAGGGAACGTACATCTTTTCCCAAAAGGGTTTTTTACATAGGATGTGCATTGGTCTCACAAAAGTGTTGAGGGGATTTGCGCATTTTTTAAACAAAACTGTTGTACGGGGACTGAAAGTCAGCTTGTTCTTTGTGTTTTACATGGATGAAAAGTACAGCTGTGTTCTCTGTTTCCGGGGACTGCACAGTACAGCTGTATTCCTCTTTTTAAACATGGGATATGCATCTGGACAAAATTGTTTTAAGGGGGACTCACTCTCTATCTTTTTCACATCCCGTCGCGACTGGGTGGGACTATGCTCAGGGCGCTGAGCCGACAGCCACAAAACATTAAACCCCCGGGCAGAACCCGACCTGGGCTTCAACACGTTGCTATGCACACACAAAAGCTGGCCCATTCTCAAACCATAGCACTTTGAAATGGATCCTAAGGGCAGCTTACATTTTATCCCCTCTTTTAAAACATGACTTTTTGACACAACCCCTTTAAGGGTACTTGGAACGTAAAAGTATATGCAAAAAGTTAGGTCACCCATCATGGCAGTCCCTTTTATCAGACCCTGTCAAAAAATAGCCTACTGATTGGTGAAAAATTTTGGGAACTATAACGGGTAGAGGGAGATAGGGGAGGAGGGAGGGTGTGCAAACACTGTATGGGGTCCTAAAATTACTAATGACAGCCCTGCAATATGTCCACCACAGAAGACTAGTCCTGCTAACTGTCAAAAGTATTTGCCCTCATTTTTTTGTCAAAAATTAATTTTAAAAGGTACCGATTTCATGTGAAAAAGGCTTAAATATTTCTATTTAGGAAAATGTGTAAATTGTGTTAAAACAGATTTTTAGGATGAAGTGAAGGGATGTTAGTTTAAAAACCCATAGTGACAGTAAGCTAGAGGTTAACAGTGAAAACCCTTAACCCCGTTGTTTGTTTTGCCGGAAAAAGTATGAAAACCCCCCTTTAGCCAAAGGGGAGTTGAGTTCAAAAAGGGAGGAGGGGTTTAGGTAAGGGGGATGCATTAAAAAGGGGAACAAAAAAATTTCAGGGTTTGCCAGACTCCAAGTCGCAGTGAAAAGCAAGCAATTCCCTTTTTCTGGCTAGAGATGAAGAGGGAAAAATTTTTCCTGAAGGGCACAAAAGCAAGCCAAAAGGATTATAAAAACTTGTATATAGTTGGGGTTAAGAGTTAAAGAAAAAGCCGAAAGTCCGGACAGAGCTTCGCCCCAGCGGTGACATAGGTGACCCGGGTGAAGAGAGCTTTGCTGCGCCAAAAGTACCCCCCCGTCTGTGGGGAAACCCTGAAGACGGCAGGAAAGCGGTGAGGTAGAGAAGGAGAGAGCTCCCTCGGGAACTCTTTTGTGGGAGCTGGGGAAACACCAGGGACACGGGATGTTGATGAAGGTGCCTTGCTGGAGGAAGGGAAAAAGAAGTAAAGCACGTTTACGTGAACCTTGTGCCCCTCATTAATAACGCTGGTACACTCCACACAGAGATCCCACAACGTTCTCTCTCCCAATCGAAAAAACCCAGTTGGAGGGCAAACGCACCGCTCCCGCTATCTTACCGATCATCAAAAAAAAGGCTCCCGTACCAGCATCTGCATCATTTATTTCAGGCCCCCGTTTGCAAACGCCTGTTTATGCATTTTTCTCAACTGGTCTTTTTTCAAAATATAAAAAGCCCAATGTTACTAAATAAGGAAAAAAGTTAAATTATGTACAGAGTACCTTCAATGCCACCATTAAAAGCCGGGCCACCCAATGCTTCACATCATCAAAAAGAGGGAACCCTCTGTGCGTTCCAGTCACTATATGCAACTGCAAAACCCAAAAAACACACTTTTTACATTATTAAAATGTAAAAGATTGAAAAATCAAAATTGTTTACATTTTGGCATAAAATGCAGACAAAAAATTTTTTAGTTAAAACTAGGGGAAAAATGTTTCTTTTAGAGCCCTATATTAAACCCTTGTTTTTTAACTGAGAAAATGACGAACACACAACACCCTCTCATAAAATTTGAAACACTGAAAAGAATAAACTTTTGGAAATTTCTAAATTCCGGGATTGAAGGTTAATGGAATTTAAAAATGGTAAGAAAAAATATAAAAAATCAATTTATTCAGTATTTCTTTTGAAGAAATAAAACCACTATCTAAAAGGTTTATTTAGTGTGAATGTGAATGGTGTAAAAATTTAAAAAAAAAATGAATGCAGAAATAGCTATTTTATTTTCACACAGAGTCAACGCTGCCTTTTTGAAAAAAATAAGTTATGCTGTTGAAACAAAGTACGATGTAAACCCTCTAGTCTCATTTAACCCCTGAAACCCCGGGCCTAAATGACCATTTAAATTTTTTACTTTTTTTTTTTTTTGCGTTTCACGAACAAGAAAAAAAAATAATAATGACAGAATTGCAATTTTTTGTTCACTTGTACACATAAAATGGAATAAAGAGAGACAAAAGTCATGAAAAACCCTAGGGCCGGTCCACATGACTGTTTATTGGGTTTTTGGGGGTTTTCCTTTCAGACTTTTTTTGCAAATTTAGAAACAAATTCTGAAAACTGACCGAAAACACCCCATGACTAATAGAAAATCCTTTAAAAGAAATTTACACTGAAGGTTTTTCTCCCAAAAGGTTTTTTGACACCCGCCAGGGTCCAAAACCTTAAACAATTCATTCTTCTGCTCGGTTCCAGCAAAAAGTTAACATTGAATCCGGGAAAATCGAGCAAAAGGGGAGTAAACTTTTGGGTGCTCGGTTTTTTTTGGGGATTTTTTTGGGGGGTTTTCATTTCGCACTTAGTACATTTTTTCTGCTTGGAAAAAAACCCCAAAAACGAAAAAAACCTGAAAAATCATGAAAAAAAAAACATTGAAAAAAAACACCAAAAAAGATGTTGGGATAAAAAGGTTCGCTGAGTTAAAAAACCACAAATATTGTGCTTTCCCGTGTGACGCCCCCTAAGTTACCACTGAAAATGTCATTTCACCCCACAAAAAAAAAAAAAAAAAATTTCGGGCAAAATAAAGTTGTGGAAATCAGAAGGCAGCAATGCAAAAATATTGTTTTTAACAAAAAACACTTTTTTTTTTTTTTTTTTTAAACTCTCAACAAAATTAAAAAATTTTGGGTATCGCTTAACACTCGACCCATGAGACAACTAACATATCACTAAAAATGAACTTGACCGAAAAAAAAAAAAAAAAAAATGCTGATTTTTTTTCATTACGACTCCCAAAAAAAAAGATTAAAAAGGGGAAAACAAAAGTCAAACCTTCAAAAAAGGATACCAAAAACAAAACCAACCCGCAAAAAAAAAAGCCCCTACATTCTTTGGGTCACTTTGGCGTGCAATTTTTTTTTTTTCATTTGAAAAGGTTTTTTTTTTTGTGTAAAAAAAAAAAAAACATAAAAAAATTAAAATTTTTGGGAACCTGTAAACAATCGACCTGTTAAGTTAACTATGCTTAATACCCCACGTACCGCTGTAAAAAAAATAAAAATTACAGCATTTCTGTATTTGGTTGATTCACAAAAACTTTCTAAAAAAATCAGGTCACACCCCCCCCCCCACAAAAAAAAAGCCTTTTACAGCTTTGTATACAGAAAATTAAAATGTTATGGCTTTAGAATAAGGCAAATTCACCCTGGCAATAATTGCGGGACGATTTCGCCCACAATTACGCTGTGCGATGGGGGGGGCCGGCCCCATAGACGTCATTTTCACGGCACTTATACGCCGTGAAAAAATTGACATGTCACTTCTCTCCCCCCCTGGCGATTGTCCGGTGGGGGTAGAGACGAATCCATGTTCTCTATGGGAAATGTGGATTTCGTAATTTTGGGACGTACTCCCCCTATTGAGGCAGTACAGCGGAAATCCGGGGGGAGAACGTCCAAAAATTGCCCCTGTGAACATTCCTAAGACCCAAAAATCAACACTTTTTTTTTTTTTTAAATTTCGCATCTCGTGCAAAACAAAAACAAAAAAAGAATTTCTTAATTTTTTACCGAACCTCATAGAAAAGTTATCCGCTTTAAAAACCCCAGTAAATGCTGTAAAAAGAAACCTGAAAAAAAAATGACAGAATCGCTTTTTTTCCCCCCCCCATTTTAGGCCCAAAATTCAAATGTGGAACACCTGTGAGCCAAAATGCACAAAACAAACCCTAGATGTTTCCCCCGAGGGGGCTGCATCCAAAATTTAGCAACCCCGTGGTAGGTTTCACCCCGCGTGGTACTTAAGAGGTTTTGCAAATGCAACATGGCACCCCTCAAAAACTGCCTTCCAAAAGCCAAACACACTGTCATGTGCCAAATGCAGTTTACAACCACACATAGGGGTTGCCAAAACTTGAGGAAATTGCGTAATAATTCTGGGGTGCTTTTTTTCCCGGATTCTTTGTAAAAAAAAAAAATTTCCACAAAAAACGGCACATAAAAGAAAAAAATAAATTTCTTCATTTTCACCTTAACATTAAAAAATCGTCAAACACCTGTGGGTTAAATATGCCACACATCCATTGATATATTCCAAGGGATGTTTTCCAAATGAGTCTTTTTAGGGGTGTTTACTAAGTTTTTAGCACCCCCTGGGTCCCGCAAACCTTTATGTTCCCTAAAGAAAATCCTTTTAAATTACCTCTACTTTTTTTCTTGAAACCCCAAAGGGGGGCCCTTCACCGGGCACAAAGGGCAAATTTCCCCCGGCCGGTTTTGCCGGCCGGGATTTGTCCTGTTTTCGGCCGTTCTCACGGGCCCCGGGGGGGGGGAAAGGCTTTTTCTCCGCGATGAGCGGGGAACAGCCCCACCCCTCCCAAAACCCTTTAAAAAACCACGTTCCCTCCGGAAACCGGAGAAGATTGTCATGTTCAATGTTTTCCCCGGGCCGGGCGACAAAACAGCGGGGGGGGGAAAACCCCTGCAGTGGGGGGACTGCTGCAGGGTTTTCCTAGGCACAATGGGGCTCATTTTCGACGGTTTTTCAGGCGGTCTAAAAAACCCCAAAAAAGGTTGAAAATCCGGCCGAAAACCCGTGCAGTGGGGACATGCCCCAAAGATAAACAAAAATTCCTGATGCATTTTTTTTAAAACTTTAAGGATGATATTTTTAGATGCGTTATTTATGGGGTACTAAATAAGCCCTTCAAAGGGCCCCGCAGAATGGGCTGGTCCCTAAAAAAAAAAAAAATCTGTGTTTCAAATTTTTCTTAAAAACGTGAAAAATTGTACTAATTTCTAAGCCCCTAATGTGGTAAAAAAAAAAATTAAAAAAGCACCTAAATAGAAATATGGGAGATGTTTTGTTTGAACACTTTTGGGTGGTATTGCTATCTGTCTTACATGGCGAAATTTTTAAACTTTAAAAATCACTTTTTTATAAATTTTCACAATATTTTGAAATTTTTCACAAATAAACAAAGGATTGCATGGACCAAAATGTATCGCTGACTTAAAACGGGAAA
This sequence comes from Phyllomedusa bahiana, assembly GCA_025379985.1. Taxonomy (NCBI): domain Eukaryota; kingdom Metazoa; phylum Chordata; class Amphibia; order Anura; family Hylidae; genus Phyllomedusa; species Phyllomedusa bahiana. Next base: position 9,443 of record JAODAL010023253.1, read on the forward strand.
GTGTCACAAAAAAACAACTCTGAATCATATGGATAGGGAAAAGTATCAAAAGTTATTCCCCCCATAAAAGGGGGACATGTAAAATTTCAAAAATGGGGCTTGTCGGGGAAAGGGCAAAAATGGCTTTATTTTTTAAGGGGTTAAACTAAAGTAGTGTTGTAATCACAAGCAAGTTGATGAAACAGTTAGTTGTTAAGAGTTTAGCTAAGAATCATGTGATACGCTTAATATTAAACATATTCTTTTACCAGTAAGTTTTGGCAATTATAAATCTCATTAGCCAGTAACATTTTGCCTACATAAAAAGGTAGCTGATTATCATCTTTATATTTAATTGGTTTTAGTATATAAGGAGTGTATTCTAGGTTCTATGTAGTAGCTAGGATCCAATCAATCAGTAAACTGGCAACTGGGTCATAGATGCTCAAATCTCTTTGGCACAATTAGGGACTGAGGGTTAACGAGTATGGCCCAAACCCATGGAAGAGCTACTGTAGCAGAAGTTGCAGATCAATTAATTATAAATAAATAAGAAAGGGGTCAGACAACACAGTGCATTTTAGCTTGCTGTGTATGGGGGCCACATACCTGCAAACTGCTCATTTTGCACTTTGTCCACCTCCATATATGCATACAATGAGCAAGTCCGGATCAAAACTGGACCATGAAGAAATAGAAGACACTGCCAAGTGCAATCAATCATGTTTTCTTTTATATCATGTTAATGGTCAGGTGTATGCACGTGACTTACTTATGGAAGAGATGGTGCCAAGATGACCCAAAGGGGAAGAAACAAAAACCCGCAGTCCTTTAAATAAAAATTTACTTTTTCACCTTGTGACAAACATGTATGCAAGGCAATATAACACACGGGAGTCCCCCGACTTACCCATTCCCACTTACATCTTCCCCTATTACAAACGGAGACTTATGGGGGGATGCTGGCACTTGTAGCAACAACGTATGTGGAACAAAAAAATTCCAGCTGCCACAGCAGAAGAGTGAAAGTGAGGTGAAAACTTAAGGACACAGACAGCTAAACAAATGTAAAAATTAAATAAAAAAAACAAAAACCTTTGTGCTGGAGTTACAATAAATATACATGTTCCGACTTGCATACAAGTTCAACTTAAGAACAAACCTACAGTCCCTATCGCATTTGTAACCTGGGGACTGCCTATAGTTGCAGTATTAGTCCTCTAGTGACTTCTGAGACTACATCATCTTACCTCAGCAGGATATTCATGTCCATCTATAACATGCTCAGAGCCATCTATGTCAGAAGATCCCCAATGAAAATGGAGCTGACGTAAGCGATAATAACCAGTCAATGGTCCATCACTTACAACTAAAACACAAAAGAATAGTAAACCCTCTGTCAAATAAAGGCTTTCCTTCTACCAAAAGGATTACTGTCAATGGCATTTACACATAAATGTAAACTAAAAACTATTCTGTAACAATTGTAATATTTTTAAATGATCATAATAATCAAAACAATTTTAGAAAATTTTAAATCAATAGCTCATTACCAAAAACAAAAAGGGTTAGAATATTTAATATGGACAGCAAAAAGTCTTTCTACAGCTCCTGTCAAAAAAAGTACGGAATCTGCACACATAGCGGATGGTCACCCAACATTTTTACTTTATAGAAAATACAAAAAACCACATATGACATATTACAAAGTTTTTAGTCGCTGAAATGCTGGTTTCATGAAATTTAACTCAATCTAGTGACAAGAAATTATTTTTAATTAATGGTCCAGATGAAGTAGAAGAAAAAATATGGCATCATTTAATGTTGGAAAAAAAATTATGGAAACAAACACTGGCCAAAGTCTAGAAATTCAAATTAGTCTGCAGTTAAAGGGTAAAGTTCTTACAGGCTTTACTAAGCTTCAGTACTTGCCTAATTAAAGGGTAATATGGCCCCAACAAGATGAACATCATTTTAAACAATGGAAAGTATTATAAAGCTCCCTCAAGATAGATTTGAACTTTTAATACTTTTTTTTGTACTTTAAAACTATTTTTTTTACTTTAACATTGAGTCCCCCTATTGTGCTTCACCACTAGGGGGCGCGATAGTTAATACAGCCTAATGCATTGCATAGACAATGCATTAGGGTGTACCAAGATGGCGGTTTCCCCACTTCCTGCCTGTGCCGGAAGTGGGGCAAACGGGAACATGGCAGCGATGGGAGCCTTCACAAGGCTCCCCGCTGCCATGTCCAGGCATCGGATCCCTGCAGAACGTTTTTTCATTCATTTAGGTGCCGCGGCCATCTTTGCTGTGGCATCTAAAGGGTTAAAACAGCCTGGATGGCGCTGCCCCCCGCTCCGGGGGTTAGCTGCGATCAGCCGCTAACACCTGGCGGCTGTGTGGCAGGATCGCAGAGCGATCCCCCTGCAAAGCCCCTTAGCGACTCTGGGACGTACTCATACGTCCAGGGTCGTTAAGGAGTTAAGACCACCTTGTACCTTGGAGCTGGCGCCTTCAATCTGAAGTGTGGAGGTCTGAACAGGCCTCAAAGAGAGGTAATGTTAATGTAGGTTCCCACCTGTATTTGAGGTCCCCTTGTTGATTGGGAGGTGGGCTTAAGCAGTTTTGATCAAAAATGTGAACTAAGAACCCAAAAAAAATTTCACGAAACCTAAGTAGCAGAAATGCTTTTTCAAAAATTCCTATGTGCCTCTTGATAGTTTTCTAGTTAATAGTGTGCTACTGATATTGGATTGTCTATGTATATTGCTGCCACACCAGTGTGCACCTATGCTCTTTTTTCCCAAAAATTTTTTGGGATGTGCAGAGCCAAATATTGTTTTCTATATAATGGGATTTCACACATTAAAAGTCAAATAAAGAAAAAGAAAACAGTGGGGTAAATGAGTGTGGAGCATTGGTTAAAGGTGGTATTCACTAATTAATCACCAATCTGCAGTAGTCAAGGTGATGATGTTGTAACACTTGTCTGGAGCCATTTTATTTAAATATTTAAAGATGTTGCCTAGAGAAGACAATCACATTTCCCAACTCATTTATGACGTGGGATGGCATGTCAGGTAAAAGACCTATCACCATAAACACCATCTATAGTCCTGCAGGGGTTTTTCCATACTGACTTTGCTCCATACATTGTCCTCATGGCGCTTAAGGCAAAATTTCCCATGACCATGTTGCCAGAAGCGCATAATTACAACACCAGCACTATAATGTTTACTTGAAATAAAGCTTATTATATTTTGAATCATCTCCTGCAAACAAAGGCAAAAACCTTAGGCTCTTGCAGAGCAGTGGCCTCTTCTCACCCTCCTTATATGCTTGCAAGCAGAGCTTTGGCTTACACACATTACAAGCTACTGATGAATAATGCTATTACCTAAGACCAGCCCTGAGTGGAACCTGCCATAGCTAATGAGGAGGCTATATTAGGCAGCTATTTATTTGTAAGAGATGGTCGAGAATTCCCTTTTAAAAGAACTCTCAAAGACCAGAAAGCAGCACAATTTGCTTGGTACAGTAGTTACAGCTTTAAATTCACTCTAGTTGGCACTATTACACATGGCGATCGCTGCCCATCCGTGGTAGTCCAGATAACTATCATCTTGTAGCACAACTTTAACCCTTGTCCAATGACGTACAGTTATTTCATGCAGTAGGTAGGAGAGTATGAAGATTACTCGCTGGGCCCCCTACCTACACAGCAGGTGCCAGCAGTTAAACACAGGCAGGACTGGCCACTAGTGGTATGGATCGGAGATGGCACTGATCTTGGCCATTTAACCACTTAGATGCCACAGTTCACACAACCACTGCATCTGAATGATTATAAAACGACGTAGCACTCCGTTCTGCCCCCTGAATGCTCGCGTGGTTGTCATGGCAGATGCTGGTCCGATAAAGGCGTTACAACAGAATGAAAGTTAGAAAAATATTTTTCTGACTTACAGAATAACTATAATGTGTCATTTATAGTACACGAAAATGAGCTCTCCCCCCTAAAAAATGGTAGTAATTTGCGGGGGGGGGGGGGGGGCGAGGGGGGGGGGTGGCCACATTCTGTCAAATAAAGAATTCTATTTTGGCTTCATAGTACATTATATAGCATGGTAAGTGGTACCATTAAAAAGTATATCTTGTCTCGCAAATTAAACCTACATACAGCGATGTAGAAAGGAGAAAAAAAGTTGTGATGTGAATTATTTAGGTGGTAAAAAAAGACGGGTCAATGTTAATCGCCAAAGACCTCAGCTTGGTGTTGCATTCCCACAGACCTCTGCACCTTGACACTGTTAAGGTATGTTCACAGGGCTTATTTAGCCGTATACTTGGGCGTGCATTTTGCCGCCTATTGCACGGCGCGATTACGATGATTCACAGCTCTCGTAGAGAGCTATGGATTACATGTCGTCTCCTCGCGCGTACAATTCAATCGTATTGTATGTCCCGGAAGAGAATCGATATGTGAATGGTTTGCGGCGCTTATGCCCCTGGCTGGCCCCTTCGTGCTTTGGAAGTACGCGCTGATCAGCACGACTTCCAAAACATGTGCCATAATTACGCCATGTGAACATACCCTTAAGGGTCAATAATCATGATCTCATGCACAACTACTTGTTAACAAGAATTTGGTCACTCTCCTCACTAAGAATCCAACATCATGGTCACTCTCCTGCTCCAGGCTCATCGTTCCTACTCTTTGGGTCCCTTGGGATGAAGGTCAATCTGGCAGATACATTGGACTGTGTGATAAATTTTCTTACTTATAATGCATACTGTTACATATGGAGAATGGAGTATCACATCTGAAGTGTTGTGAATAAAATTACCTTTTCTACAATGCCACAAGGTGTGCCATGGATTCTCTACATATTGCATATAGAGCCCACAAGACTTTCCACTGAGCACCCACCATCTATCCTGGTGGACAGCACCATCACATCAACACTCATGATGGGACATGGCGATGCCACCACCTACTGCCACCAGTCCATGAAACCTCAAACCCCACAATGCAGGAGGCAATACTTTTGAATACAACTCTTTAATTCAGTACAACAAAACACACTCTTAAAGTGATCAGATCAAAGCCTTTAATCTAAGAGGAGAATGTAATGTTTAACCGGTAATAAATTCACAACATACCTGACTTATCATTGGCGTCTTCAAACTCCAGATTAAAACAGTGACCCACGTTAACCAGCCTTCGTGATGATTTCGGATCGTAGTAGATGTACAGAGGCTTTAAAGAAGAGTCATATCTGACTTTTTTGGTATAAATATTAATTGGGGACTGACGAGGGCGGCATTGTCCATTGCGTGAGGTAGATGCACCCATTTCTGGGCTTTTTTCTGAAAAGTATGAACATTGATAAGGTTACAGGATTTTGATACATTTTCTATGCATGATGTTTTTAGTTAATTACCCTCAAACCAACAAGGATGCCAGCAGCCAGGTCTAGACTTTGTCAAAATTAATATGAAGCTGTGAACAGACGTTTTGGTTAAAGCAGGGTATTTGAGTAATACTGCTAGTGATATCTGTGTAATGCCTGTGTGAAAGTCTATTAGAGCCTATGGAATTTTGTAGTTATCCAATAGGGAGGAGTGAATCAGTTTCATGCAGCAGAGTATGCATTCCAAAGCCCATTCTCACAGTCATCTGCTCAAAATACTTAGGCAAAATCAATATTATTTTTCTAGACAACTGCATTGGGATGAAGATTTTTTTTTGCTTCTATAAACAGATTATTGAAACGTATGGACACAGAGCATATGCAAAAAAAAAAAAAAAATCTGTCTCCTGCAAGGTACATCTGCTGCACTGTGTTCTCTAATGGGGACATGTATGAAAAGTGGCGCCACCCTGACAATCGTACTCCTCAGTAAGTTAGTGTTGCATTCGTCAGTATGTATGAAAGTGACTTACAGCACTTTATTAATTTGTGCCATTGTGAGACCACAAGTTTGTCTCAGCCTCGCCACTATGAAATTGCCATTCATTGGTATAACCATTTCACGCTACATTGTCATGACATTCAGAAATGTTGCACCTCCGCTTAGAATTGACTCCAACAAAAGCGTCGGTGTGTCGCAGCATGCGCCAGATTTTGGCATAGGACAGTTCATATATCTGTCACACAGGGCTACGACAGTTTTTTTTTTTTTTTGCTCAAAGCACGCCAGAAAACTGGTGCAGCCCCGTTCATACATGTTAACCTAGGTGTTTTAATTAATATGCACTGCACAGGTCACTCACAGCTAGCTGAAAGCCGACCGGGGAGGAGAATGAGGTGGGTAGCGCTTGAAGCAGTCCTCTCCATTCACTTCTTTCGGAGTTCAGAAAATGGTTGAGCACACTCACTCAGCTATATTAGGAACTCACACAGCAGTGAATGTAGAGGGTGGCTGAAAGCGCTACCTTTCTTATCCATGGTCAACTCGCAGCTAGCTGAGAGACGAACTGCGCAGAGGACTCTACTTCATGGTAAAACCCCTTTAAAGTTATGTTTCCATCTTGCACTTTAAAGCTATATTGATATGGTATGCCATCAAAAATGTGATAGGTGCGGATGCCTCCTCCTAACCCACACTTATCCCAGGAACAGGCCCCCGAAAATCTCCGCTCAGAACAGAAAGCTGGTCACGCTTGGTCAAGAGTCCCTATTCAGTTTTATGGCTACGCTCACAGTTGCTATAGAACAGAATGGAGATTTTCTGTTCTGCGCATAGACTTTCAAGGTTTCGTTCCCAAAACAGGCACAGGTCCCAGAGGTGGGGCCCGCACTTTTTACACTTTGATGGCATATCCTATCAATAGGGGGAAGACTAGTTTAAAGAAAAACAGGGTGTATTTCCCAGAGCTGGTAGTATGCCATCTGTGAAAATTGCACCACTAAAAAATTGTATGGAAAAACTACTGAAATTCACTAAAAAATACACTTACAAAATATATTTTCTACTTGTTTCTTTCTTTCATCATGCCACACTGTAAAAGAACATGGCTGATTAGCACATGACACATACATAGAATAATATCAATTATAGGATATAGAACTATAAAACCTCATTCTAGCACACAAATAAGTTACCGGCTACTAAAGCAGGGTCCCCAGGCTCTATTGGAGTGATGTATCTACAGACAGACAATCTTTTAGGAGGTCGTCACATCATTAAATATCATACTTATTACATAGAGCATAAAAGATGAACAATGTACAAATACTTGTTGTTCAGAGTAGAGAGATCACCTTTACTGACATAAACCAGTGTAAGCCACCTGTTGTGTAACGTTAATACCAATGTGTGCATCCACCTAATGAGAGGAGTGCTGGTGGACATGTATGCTCAGTCCTTTTTCCACAGCCAGTTTTCTGTGAATGCTTGACACATCCACTCAATCTTTAATGTTCCATTTCATTATATTTTTATTGGTTTGTAAACTTCTACATGTGGATCTCAACATAATATAGAACTTAATCAGAGATATCCCCACTACATTGATCAGCTTTAAACATTTAGGAAAGGTTAAGTAAAGATTAGCATCAAATACATTGCCGTTCTGATTAGGCTTCCTGTCAGAACTAGTGTTACCTCCGACTTGCTTACAGAAGGTTTCTTAGGCTACTGACAACCTTTCTTTGCTCTAGCAGCCGAGGCCAGTAAGGGGTTGTCCCTTCATGCTGTGTCTTATCAGCTGCACAGGAGCTTGTTTATCTTGGTTACTGACAAACTTTAGCCGCAGGGTACAATGCTACAGAGCTCTTAAGGATTAAAGTCTCTCCATAACTAATGTCCCTCTAACAGGCTCAGCTTGAAGTAGCAGAGCTGAAACGCCAGTCACTGCTTTAGAACCATCCACAGCCGGAACAGGAAGAGTGAGCCTGAAGCTGGCTGTTAAAGAGCAGGGTCTGTTCAACTATGCGAAGGGAAAATCCATTTAAATTTACAACTGTGATTAACAGCATTTCTGGACATTTGGAATAAAAAGGATTCAGGGGATAACTCCCTTTAATAAATGTCAACTGGTTAAAAATAAATATTAGTAAAATTAGAGTTGAATCCTTAAAACAAAATACAGGCTGAACTGACCAATATAAAATTATACAGATAGTGTATAACACGAGCCATGAAAAGATTCAAAAAAGATTTTTATTAACATGTAAATAAAATCACTGTAAAACATGTACAGCATCAATAAGTTCAGAATGTGGAAACATACATTTCTTTACATGGGTTAAAGTAAATAAATAACGGATATTTTACTAGAAAAATTCATATTAACAAATTCATGGGATTAGTGTAATTTGTTTTTATAAATAAACCATCAATCCCTCACGTACACTGGCTACAAGGGAAATGGACCTCCTCATATAAACCACCTAATCTACTAAAGACACAGTAATCAGTGGGACTTATCCAGGCCAGTGTAAAATTATACTATTACGCTCAATCCCATGTTTATTATCCAAAAAGAGAAAAAATATTGCAAAATCTAAGAGACCAATGTATAAAACCTTAATACAGTGCCTACTTCAGTGTGCTGTTTTACCTGAACAGCATGGTTTATGAAGAGAAAAGTTTAGCAGAGTGATTTATGAAGGGAGCAGACTGTAGTATGGTTTGATACACTAGTCTTTACTAGTAATTTAATAGGGTTGTCTCACTACATTGATTCATCCTACCTCAGTCCTGTTTTCTTGGTTTCACTTTGAATTCAGGGGCATGTTTACTGGCTTCTATTAGGCTGCAGTAGAAGCCGGGTCTGTAGCTATAGCGACCAGCACTAGCAGTCTATCAGGAGAGATCAAACAGGTCTGTAGCTATAGCAATCACCAGGGCTGGGACAAGGCATTTTGGTGCCCTAGGCAAGTACAGCCAATGGCGCCCCCCTCGCTCCCCAAAAATTTGCCCCCCCCAATTCCTCTCGCCCCTGCGCCAGGCCCTCTTGCCCCCCCCTGCACCAGTTACTCTATTACTACTAAAGGATCAAATAATCCTGTCAGACTCGGACCGAACGCGACCCCCACAGCTGTACACAGGCTCTGAAGACGTATATTACCGCCATACAGGGACCAGATAGTGATAGATACTAGTTGTATGTAGGCTCAGCAGAAATATAAGTGATTACACTGCAGTTAGATTTAGTGACTCACAGGAGACATCATTTCTGATCAGCGTCGTTCACTTTCCCTTTTCCTCTCATCGGTTCACACCTTCATGCTGATATTCCCGACCAATACTCGTTCCTGCAGATTTGGACAAAAAAATCTTAGAAAACCTCACATTTCCAGCAACGCCTTACTTATAGGTATATACGTCCCCACAGATAGGAAGCTATATAGGGCCCTGCAGTTAGACATATCTATGTCCCCTCAATTAGGCAGGTATATATAGGTCCCCATCAGTTAGGCAGGTATATAGATATGCTCTCTCAGTCAGGCAGGTTATATTGTACCCTTAGACAAGCAGATATATAAATATAGGGACACACAGGCAGGCATATGGGGGCACTGAGGCAGGCATATAGGGGGGCACTGAGGAGGCAGGATATAGGGGGCACTGAGGCAGGCCCGGTATATAGGGGGCTCTGACGCAGGCAGGCAGGTATATAGGGGCTCTGAGGTAGGCAGACAGGTATATAGGGGCTCTGAGGTAGGCAGGCAGGTATATAGGGGCTCTGAGGCAGGCAGGTATATAGGGGCTCTGAGGCAGGCAGACAGGTATATACAGTGGTGGCCAAAAGTATTGGCACCCCTGCAAATCTGTCAGATAATACTCAGTTTCTTCCTGAAAATGATTGCAATCACAAATTTTTTGGTATTAATATATTCATTTATTTTGCTTGCAATAAAAAAACACAAAAGAAAATGAAACAAAAATCAAAATTGATCATTTCACCCAAAACTTCAAAAATGGGCCGGACAAAAGTATTGGCACCCTCAGCCTAATACTTGGTAGCACAACCTTTAGCCAAAATAACTGCGAACAACCGCTTCCGGTAACCATCAATGAGTTTCTTACAATGCTCTGCTGGAATTTTAGACCATTCTTCTTTGGCAAACTGCTCCAGGTCCCTGAGATTTGAAGGCGCCTTCTCCAAACTGCCATTGTGAGATCTCTCCACAGGTGTTCTATGGGATTCAGGTCTGGACTCATTGCTGCCACTTTAGTAGTCTCCAGTGCTTTCTCTCAAACCATTTTCTAGTGCTTTTTGAAGTGTGTTTTGGGTCATTGTCCTGCTGGAAAACCCATGACCTCTGAGGGAGACCCAGCTTTCTCACACTGGGCCCTACATTATGCTGCAAAATTTGTTTGTAGTCTTCAGACTTCATAATGCCATGCACATGGTCAAGCATTCCAGTGCCAGAGGCAGCAAAGCAACCCCAAAACATTTAGGGAACCTCCGCCTGTTTGACTGTAGGGGACCGTGTTCTTTTCTTTGAATGTCTCTTTTTTTTCTGAAACCTATGTTGTTTCCTTTTCCCAAAAGTCTACTTTTGTTCATCTGAGCAGAGAAAATTCTTCCAAATGTTTTAGGCTTCTCAGGTAAGTTTTGGCAAACTCCACCTGGCTTTTTTGTCTCGGGGTAAAAAGTGGGGTCTTCCTGGGATCCTCCCATACAATCCCTTTTCATTCAGACGCCGACGGATAGGTTTTGGGTTGACACTGTTGTACCCTCGGATGCAGGGCAGTTGAACTTGTTTGGAATGTTTAGTCGAGGTTCCCTTTCCACATCCAACAATCTTGCGTTGAAAATCTCTCTCAATTTTTCTTTTCCGCCCAATTAGGAGGTTAGCCACCCGTGCCATGGGCTTTACATTAGGGAGGTCAGCCACCGTGCCATGGCTTTACAAACCTAGGGAGGTCAGCCACAGTGCCTGGGGCTTTAAATCTAGGGGGTCAGCCACAGTGCCATGGGCTTTACCCCTCTAGGAGGTTAGCACAGTGCCATAGGGAGGTTAGCCACATGCCATGGGCTTTACATCTTAAAGGGGAGGTCAGCCACAGTGCCATGGGCATTACATCTTAGGGAGGTTAGCCACAGTGCCATGGGCATTACTCTAGGGAAAGGGTTAGCACACAGTGCATGGGCTTTACATCTAGGGAGGTTAGCCAGTGCCATGGCATTACATCTAGGGAGGTTAGCCACATGCCATGGCTTTAAACTTCTTGATGACAATGCCCGCACAGATAGACACAGGAACCCTTCAGGTCTTTGGAGATGAACTTGTAGCCCTTTAGATTGCTCATGTTCCTCACAATTGGATTCTCAAGTCCTCAGGACCAGTTCTTTGGTCTTCTTTCTTTTTTTATGCTCAATGTGGTCCACACAAGGACACAGGACAGAGGTTGAGTCAACCCTTAATCCATGTCACTGGCGCGTGTGATTTGGTCTATTGCCAACCACCTGTTAGGTGCCCAGGTAAGTTACCCGGTGTGTTAATTAACAAATTTAAGGGAAGCTCACATGATTTTTCAAACAGTGTCCAATACTTTTGTCCACCCTTTTTTATGTTTGGTTTGGAATTATATCCAATTTGACTTTATGACAATTCTTTTTGTGATTTTCCATTGAAGACAAATTAAATGAAGATAATACCAAAGAATTTGTGATTGCAATCATTTTCAGGAAGAAACTGAGTATTATCTGACAGAATTGCAGGGGTGCCAATACTTTTGGCCACCACTGTAGGGGCTCTGAGGCAGGCAGACAGGTATATAGGGGCTCTGAGGCAGGCAGGCAGTTATATAGGGGCTCTGAGACAGGCATATAGGGGCTCTGAGACAGGCAGGCAGTTATATAGGGGCTTTGAGGCAGGCAGCCATATAGGGGCTCTGAGGCAGGCAGCCATATAGGGGCTCTGAGGCAGGCAGGTATATAGGGGGCACTGAGGCAGTTAAATATAACACTGAAACTCACCTTACCTGCTTCCCGGCCGCGCGCTCCTCTTCTGCGGCACACTGGCGACGTCATCACGCGTCGCCAGCGCCTCAGGCGCACAGCCTATGACAGGCCGTGCGTCTGAGGAGAGGCAGCGTCGCGATGACATCACTTCATCGCGACGCTGCCCAGTGGAGCAGCATGGGGCCGCGGCGGGACCTCAGTGCTGTGAAGACCCGGCGGCCCAGCTGTGTTGGACCCGGGCTGTCTGCGGAGCAGGGAGCGCTCGCTCTTTGCTTCACAGAAACCCGCAACTGTATGTGCGTCCAGCGGACGCACATACAGGGACCACCGTCGCTTCAGGCCCACGGCAGCGGCCTGGAGCCCGGGAGGTTCGGGGCCCCTGCCTGCGCCCCTAAGGGGCAGACATAGGTAGGCGCCCTAGGTGATCGCCTACCTCTGCCTACCCGTCGTCCCGGCCCTGGCGATCACAGGAGCTGATGCAGCCCATACAAGAGGGGATATCTAGGAATAGGTAGGACACTGTTAATGGACACATATTGCAAAGTGACTTGTTTTTGTAAGATCTTTAACATAAAAAGCAATCCTTGTAGTGAGACAACCCCTTTAAAGGACCTCTGTAAGGGAAGGGTAAACCATCACTTGCCTACTTATAAAATGTTAAAAGAAATGTATCTTAAAATGACTTATTGTTTAACTCCCATTTTTATGTTAAACACATTTAAGAATTTTTGGTTATTTTTTTTGATTTTCCATATCACTTTCAATATTTTTTCAAAAAATCTTAACTCCTGCAGTTCTCACTTTAGCAAACTAGGCCTAATAATAATCTGACACTTCCTGTCATAGAGAAAGATTTTCAGTAGTCTTCTCATTATCAGTACAAGCAGGGTTACACTGAAAAGGCAAGACCAATGTGTATAGATAACACAGGATCCACCATTCACAATAGGAGATTTCACAGCTCACCCTTGTATTATTGATTGCTACTGAGAAAAGCTGTAATTGCACCACTGATTTAACATTCAAAGAATGTGCTAAGTATATCCATAGTAATCCAGTAAACTATACGTTCTCTGAAGAATTACATAGTTACTTATTGTTCAAGGGATTTTTTTCATGTGGAGAGAGAAGTAAAATTAGTGCCTCTCAAAAAATTAGAATGTCACTGAAAAGATAACGGATATCAATAATTTAAGTCAAACAGAGAAACCCATATATTGTGTTGACTCATTACAATATGAATTACAAGGTTTAACATTTATGAGCTGTTTTATAAATAAAAAGATAGTCCTGGAGAACCCTTTAATTTTCAGTGATATTCTAATTTTTTGAGATGCACTAGTAGGCAAAATATGTCAGTCGGTATCAGCTTGAGGTTTATCCTGTGTGGCTTTAGAAACTTCATATGCTAGGTGACTAAACATGTAGCTTTTTTATTTCAGTTTTTACAACCTTCTATTACATTCTATTTCTTCCAAACATGGTTTAGTCTTTAAAGGGGTTGTCTCACTACAAGGATTGCTGCTTTTTATGTTAAAGATATTGAAAAAACAAGTCGCGTTTAAATATATGTCTATTAACAGTGTCATACTATTCTAGATATCCCCTCTTGTATGGGCTGCATCAGCTCCTCAGGTCGCCATAGCTGCAGACCTGTTTGATATATCCTGATAGGCTGCCAGCACTGGTTGATATAGCTACAGACCTGTTTACTCCTCATGATGGCTGTCGCACTGGTTGCTATAGCTACAGACCTGGCTTCTACTGCAGCCTAGTGGAAACCAGTAAAAACTCCCCTGAATTCAAAGTGAAACCAAGAAAACAGATGAATCAATGTAGTGAGACAACCTCTTTAAAGCATATATCTAACGAAAACCGTTTAGGTTATGCATCTCAGTGTATATATTGAAAAGTGTTATCTAGAATGAAAACACAAGATGTACACTACATTCAATAAAGAGCATAGCAGGAGTAAACGCTGCGATAGATAGATAGATAGATAGATAGATAGATAGATAGATAGATAGATAGATAGATAGAATTTCTTAACCATACTGGTCACTGCCTGCTATTTCTGTGGAGAGAGCATGCTAGCCAATGAAGTCCAGGGATTAGAGCAGCTTCTGTGCTGTTTTAAGCAAGTAGCCTCTGCAGTATGAATGGTGAAGGTGGGGAGAGGGCTTGGCAATGTAAACCACTAAGCTGTATACCCTCTATGTCTATTACATGGTAGAAAACTAAAACAACCTTATGTCCGTGAATAAAGAGAAGGCATAGGTCTGCAGCACAAACGGCTGGGTTTGAAGGGAAGGGATTAACAATGAGCTGACATCTTAGGATCTAAGAGTACTCAAGTTAACTTTATTGGAGGGATCCTTTAAAAATGTTTTCACACTTACATGAAAAAAAATGAGTAGGCAGAACAACTGCTTACCTTTTTAGTACCCTAGCAAACCAGTATAGAATAATATAGTCACTCCGAGCCTGGTTTACAAGAGGTTTGTGTGTGACCATTGCAGTCGGTCAGTGGCCACAATAGTGCACTCCATTGGTATCACAATTCCGATCATGATGATTTTCTAAAGGGATGTGCCTGTACACAGAGGCCTAATTAGTTCACATGAACTCTTTACACATATTTTGAGCCCATATTTTCAGGAGATGTGATGTGGCCAACACACTTTTGGTCACGAATACAATTTTGCTACCCATGTTTTATACAAAAATTACACAGACGGAGCATTGTAAAAAGCGAATTAGCACTTTCTATACACTAGTACCTTCATGCAGTTCTGCAAGAGTTTACTTTTACTAAAAATTTAGTTTGCAATTTAGGTTTCATTTATATCTGTGAAAAGTGAGAACATTGACCTGGAACCCCAAGAGAGTAAAATGTCCAAAATCCTTGGCAGCAAAAGGGTTGACTCTGTGTTTGTGCCAAGGCAAAATTTAAAAGACAAGGAGGAATTTTCCCGTGTTTGTTGTGGGAGGTCTTAAGAGTTCAATACAAATAAGGGTCAGGTAAGTTTTGAAGCTTTCGTACACTTGAGCTGATTCTATCAGTTTCAAATCCAGGGGCGAGTCTCTTCTCTCAGTAGGCGAGTCTCCCCTCACTGAAGAGCTGTGACATCATTCTGTGTGAGCAGGTGAAGGGAGAGGATGTCAGCTTTGCAGACCCCCTGCTATGCTTCTGGCTGCAGAGTTCTCAGCTCCGTCCTGCACAAGCTCCTTGTAACCAGTACCTTGGTATTGGTGTAATTGCTGTTGTTGCCACAGCCTGAACTGATGAAGCAAGTGTGAGAAATACTCTCTACCCCACTCCTTCCCCCTCTGTTATCAGGTAGGAGGTAGAGCAGACTGTATAAGGCTGTTATATGGGGGAGAGCAGTGTATAAGAAATACTACAAATTCTATATGAACAGAGGATTTATACCAATATATCACTGCAAATAATAATCCCTGTTAAAACTTAACTTTTATTTATCTTTTTTTAAAAAATATTAATATCTAAACCCCTATACATTACCACTACATACCTAGATGATACAGCATACTGTGCACTATCTGCCAGTGGAGTAATCGCCCTGATAAAGAGCGGCTCCGCTTTAATGACAGACAATGTCACTACATGCGTGTATAAACACCTTAAATCCCAGCTATCCCGACGCGTTTCCCCCATACAATTCTAGGGTTCATCAGGGGATTCAAAATTTCTCTCACTGTGGAAAAAGAATACGCTATATACAACGCATATATCACAACACATGTACTTCAAAATTTATCGTCATTATACCGGGAATTTATCGTCATTATACCTGGCAGCACTTGAGCTAAGTATCAGTTTATTCATCTAATTTTGAAGTACATGTGTTGTGATATATGCGTTGTATATAGCGTATTCTTTTTCCACAGTGAGAGAAATTTTGAATCCCCTGATGAACCCTAGAATTGTATGGGGGAAACGCGTCGGGATAGCTGGGATTTAAAGGTGTTTATACACGCATGTAGTGACATTGTCTGTCATTAAAGCGGAGCCGCTCTTTATCAGGGCGATTACTCCACTGGCAGATAGTGCACAGTATGCTGTATCATCTAGGTATGTAGTGGTAATGTATAGGGGTTTAGATATTAATATTTTTTAAAAAAAGATAAATAAAAGTTAAGTTTTAACAGGGATTATTATTTGCAGTGATATATAGGAGAGCAGTGTATAAGACTATGTTATATGAGGGGAGAGTGAATCTAGCAGTTACTCAGTACATAGAACTATCACATGGAGAGAAGCTGAGACAGCCTTCATTACACACACAGCCATCTCAAGCAGCTCGTTTCTCACAGCTCAGAGGAGAGTAAACACAGAGTGTGCAGGCAGTCAATCACAGCGCAGGGGGCGTTACCCATCTGGGAGAGTTTCCCAACAGGCTGAATGAAATGTCAGTCAGCCAATCACAGAAAAGGGGGAGTGTCCTGTCCAGCAGCTGCAGAAATAGCTATAGATGCCCAGTTTAGCTCATATCTGTTATACCAAGTGACTTAGGTAAAGCAAACCAATTACAAAAGTGCTTATTTTTACTGTCCCCATAATTTGAGATATGATCTTCGTAGAGAGACAACCCCTTTAAATTTGCCTTCGGTGTGATCCAAAGTATTGCTCTAACTACTACTTGTGTTAAAACCAGTTGTACCGTTCTTGCAGCTTAAAAATTATTCAGTAAGTTAGAGACACATGCATCACCTAAACTTTTGTGTGCATACATCATAATTCAAGATACGTGCCCACCTGTTACGCCTCAAACTGAAGAGCATGACATATGTTGGCACCAGAATGGAGGTGTATATAGTGAATACTTTTGCCATCAGTAAATTTGCCCCATCTAAAGACAAAGCACTTAGGTCACCCTGTCCATTACCAGTTCCTGTCTTCTATCAAAAAATTGGTCAGAGCACCTGGAATAAATACAACATTCTTGGAGGTGTGGGGAGAGGAGGGGTTGCAGTCTTTTTATGTCTATTTCACCAAAACAATAAAAGTGGGTTTTAATTGGTGTATAATCAGTACAGACTAGACATATTTTACAATTATACAGTTCACCCTCGAGAATGTGGTATTTGCTCTGCAGGTCCAAAAGTCTTTGTGTAGAAAAAGTATTGCATAATGTATTGTATAAAAATGCACCACTTTATTTAGAAATTTATAAGACATTAAAACCGCTTGGGATTGGGTGTGTAGGATTTAGGGTATGATGTAGGCCTTAAGTGAGATTGTTGTATAAAATTAATGTTTGGGTGGTGACCAAGTAGAATGAGCAACTTTGCTGGTGCCAGATGAGCAAACATCTTTCTTCCTGCTAGTACAGATCATCAGATTGTCTTGAGGTTTTTGATAGAGCTCTCAATTACAGTGGAGTAGTCTGCTCATTGGGCTATGGATCCTTTCTATACTAATGGATAATCTATGTGCTTGAGGCAAAGGCGGCTTAAAATAGGTTTAGTGCAATGTCCTTCTAGGCAACAATGTGCTCCTTCTACCTTTCTGGGACCTGTTTTGTTGGTCTTCCAATTTAAGTAATTCCATTTTGGACATTTTCTCCTTTAGCTTGAAGTGGTCCATTTCCAGACCATCAATGACCGTGCGCAGTCTTCTAGGTCAGAGACATTTTGGCCTAAATCTTAGATCTCCCTGGTAAAGTCCTGGACTGGCAGCAAGAGTTACACGCACACAAGTCTGTTGGGTCCATATGGAAAACGAGAAAATCTGATCACATGTCCTGTGCCTGAGAAGTTGGCACCAATATTCACCATGTTGTTCACCAGAAATCTGTAAAAGGGCTGAGTAGTATTGAATGAAGAGTTTTGGACTTTCTGCTGTGCTTGAACAAGTCCTAAGGGGAGTTTATAGAAAAAGGAATCTTACTCGGTTCTTGCTGATGAGTGTCTAGTGACACAAGAAATACAGACACATCCATCTTCCGAGTATGACCCACTTCTCCCATTATTTGGCATTTTCCTAGTGACTATTTTTGATGTATTTTACTGTATCACATCTTACAACTTTCAGACACAAAAACAGAGACCATTGCTTGCCTTTTGTTGAATAGATGACAGCGGTTTCCAAAACACAATAGAAATCAGGTTCTTTATGTAGAATTAACTTGTAGTGTATTACACTTGGCCCATTTTTAGGAAGTTATCTTGGCTTAAAAAGTATTCATTTCTACACCTCTAGATTTGAATTTATGGCTTTGTTTTTTTTTTATTTCACTTTGTCAAGTCAATAATCTGCTGTGTGACCATTTAAGTATTTTACTCCATCAAACCTCCAACAGTACCTGACCATATGCGGTCATAGTTCCGAAAGTTGGTCTCCTTTCCACCACTGGTGCATTATCATCCTACAAAAACACTTTATTCACTGTAGGCTTATGTGGTCTACGAAAGACAAGAAGGGGAGACACTTATGATAAAAGCCACGATTTACCCACTCTTATTTTGTCCGGTCAGGCTCAACAGATGCCCCAAGTTTATTCAAATAGGCTCAAAGGAAAAAAAAAAAAGTCAAGACTCAGCAGCACTCCTTGAATGTAGCATATCTCTAATCCTATTTGATGCACTGAGCATTGCAATTTGACTAGAATTTAAAGCCAAGTCATAAACCCATCTGCATATAGTTGTTACAGGGTGTTCGCCCTTCATCGATGCAGAGCAGGGTACCGAGTGGGTGTGAGAAAAGCATTAGCTGTAACGTTCCTCATTAGGTAGAGGCACAATGAAGGTGTGTGTGTAGACTTTGCGGCATGATTACTCCACTAAAATGTAAACATTTTCAAATAAGCTCAAGAAGAAAGAGCCAGGGCTCTGTGCAACCGGTTAGACATATCATTCTGCAAATCACATCCGCCTCACTGAGTCTTGCCTCTCACCCAGCAAACCGGTACGCTGATCTGCACTGACGAAGGGCAAACTCCCTAAAATCACTGACTGCAGATGGGTTTCTGGCTTAAACTCCTATTCACAATTCAAGGCTTAGTGAGTCAGCTGTGACTTGAGGAACACGACACCCAATAGGTGGCTAGAGTTCTGACTCTTAACTTAGTTGAATAGATTTAAATGTTTAGTAGACAAATCATGGCTTGCAAGTCTCCAAATACCTGCACAGTACCTCTTCAATTATGAGGAACATTACCCCTTTTGAGCTGAGGACAAGCTTGTAATGATGTTTCCAGTCCTCAGGGAGGAAACCCAGTAACCCAATTGATGGAGGTGGAGGAGATCATAGTAGTCACAGATTCTGCAATCAAAAGGGTTATCCAGCCAGCATTGACTCTTCATCCTACACTGGCCATGGGCAGGAGGCTGCTAAAAAATATGAAGCGATGAGCAACCGCTCATCTGAGTGCACAGTAAGCCAATTACCTTTTACTGCAATAACACCAAAAGACAGCATGCGGTTGTTGTGGGATTAAAAGTACAATTATAAATATATTTTGGAATGGTTATTTGAGTAATTTCTTAATACTTTTCCTACCAGCCATACCATGCAATCAGCATTAAAGGAATTTTCTTTGTGAATATTGTGCTGTATATTTCAAGCTCACCAACCAGCATCATGCACTCTTACCTTATGAGGCTTTCTAGGGTAAAGATGAACAGTGTTGGGCTAGCAGTGTGTTGTCTGGTTGGTAACGCAATTAACACATCCACTTGGAGTTACATTACACTGTTGGATTGTAGTGGTTACAACATTATATCCCAGAGGCTGGCTTATTAAAATCCAACCTAGTATACTTTCATTAGCTGGGAACCGCAATGTGCATGTTATTGGCAGTTGTCCAATACTGCAACACTGCTCCTTCGTATTCCATTACAGCTACTGTAGATATATAAAAATCATATTGTACATGAATCACTAAACCTTACTGGCATGTATTAATGAAAACAAGAAAAAAACATTAGAATTCCATTAGTCATCACTGAATCGAGCCTCCATTATTAGCAATGCATCAGATTTTTCTATATATAAATTTACATGTTGTCATGATTTTATCCATACTCACAGCTGGCACGTCTGATCACTTCTCTGTTTCTTCTTCCTTGAACCATCCGGTCTTTACTATGCTTTAAATCTATATACATCACTGGCAGCAGCAAAACAGTAAGTCAGACTGGTTCTACAAGCCAAGCCTATGAGTGGAAGTGGGTGGAACAACATAGGAAGACAGGACTGCTATATAGAAAATAGAGGAGGGATATGTGTCCTTTATAAGTATAGATGTAATAGATGTCTGATGCTGACTGATATTTTTATTGGTGGGAATAATATCTTTAAAAACACTAGACTAATTGTGGCTGATGACATTGCATACATAAGCTGGTTTTAAATCTATGAGTAACGTTGGAGTGTTATTACAGATGAGATGTATAAAACATTGATATGGACTAAAGGAACACAACTTCATCTATTGCTGTGTGTATATCTGATAGCACATAGCTATAGGAGTTGCCCAGTCTAGAAGGTTTTACAATAGACTTGGGGCAACATGTATGATCTAGGTGCAAATAGACCAGTTCTAAAGAGCTTTAAAGGAGTTGTCTCACTACATGGATTAATCTTACCCAGTCCTGTTTTTTTTCGTTTCATTTTGAATTGTTTACTGGCTTCAATAGAACTCAGGTCTGTAGCTAAAGTGCTGGCAGCTTATCAGGAGAGATCAAACAGGTCTGTAGCTATAGCGACCTGAGGAGCTGATGCAGCCCATACAAGAGGGGATATCTAGGAATAGGTAGGACAATGTTAATGGACATATATTGCCAAGTGACTTGTTTTTGCAAGATCTTTAACGTAAAAAGCAATCCTTGTAGCGAGACAATCCCTTTAAAGCAGTGCAGAATGTGCCTGAATTTATTAACCTTTTCTACTGCGGGTCATAGATTTGGCGCATCCTAGTTCCACTAGGACAACTCAGGCAAACCACTTTTAACTTGGTCTACCTGTTCCAGCATTAATGCGCCCAGTTTTGCCGTCCTCCAGTCATAAATGTGTAGAATCATACGGTTGTGGTGCGACACCTCCAGAACGCCACCACATATTGGGCGCATTCCAAAGTCCCGCAGGCGCCTACTTTTGTAGTGCACTTGCTTATATATCTAGAGAACAAGGCTGCAACAGTTTTTGGACCGAAAGGACACCAGAATGTCGCCCTTGGTGTCCAGCTTCCTAAGCAGCGGTTTTAAAGCCAACAGGTGCTTGTGTACACAGTGGTGAAGCTGAACTTCAAAACTGAAGTGACAATTTGTTAAATTTTGATAGCCAGAGCTACTTTTCACAGTGGTTCAATGGGTATTCCAAGCATGTACTATGATGGTATATCCAGATCTCAAGAACGGGCCCTGGAGAGTCTCGGCTCAGAATGGAGAGCCGGTTGGGCTTGCAACCTATTTTCTGTTTTATTGGAGCTCTGAGTGCAGCCAAACACACCGCTTACCTGTACTCGGAACACTCGCACGCAGCCTAAGGGTATGTTCACACAATATAATTTCGGCGCGCATTATGCATATTTGCGCTCTAATACGGGCGAGATTCGCACCGAAATTACGGTAATCCACAGTTCTCATAGAACTATGGATTACTTCTCCTCTCCCCGGGCGTACAATATGATCGTATAAATTACTTGCGGCATATGTGCCGATCTGCGCAACTCCCAAACACCTGGCGTAATTGCAGGGCGTACTGTACGCCCCTCAATTACGCCGTGTGAACATAGCCTAAGGGTAACATGACAACTTTACTCTCATTTGATAGGATTACGGCGATACCAGATGTCATTTTTCCACCATCAGAGCTGTATGGGGATTTGTTCTTGTAGTTTTGAGGGGTACCATTTTGTGGTACATAAGATTCGGATTGCTTTTTATTCTATTTCTATTACACGGTTTAAAAAAGCAACGCTGTTTATTTAAAAATAAACACATTTTTATCTGGTTAAATAGTTTGTGTGGTCATTTTATGGTTTAGGTCAATCGTGATGTAGCAATACAAATTATTTGTACATTTAACTTTTTTTTATTTTTTAAACACAAAAAATTTTGTAAGGGAAAATGCAACATGTCCATGTGATACATGGATGTCTCAAGCCTGCCAAAGCGACAGCTGTTACTCATTTGCAGCTTTATATTTTGACTCAGAGAACTCCCTCTATGGTGTCCACATGAATAAAAATTGAAGGTTGCAATACTCTTAGGCAACAACAAATGCCGTCACAGGTTTTCTGCAGTTTCAGCTTTAAATATATAGGAAAAGAGTAAATAAAGATTACCAAATACATTGCAGTTCTGATTTTGCCTCATTCCAGAGTGACAGCAGTTATCTCCTACCGGTTCACAAAAGCTTCGCTAGGTGCCAGTGACAACTTGTTCGAGCACTGACCGGGCTGGTCACATCATTCCCTGCTGTGTCTTAACAGCGGACCGAGCTGGATTTTCACTTTCTGATCTGGTCTTTTTACTGAGAAAAAAATAACTTTAACCCTGACAGTTACTGACCCTGTATCATTCTGTCAAGCTTGCAGATCATACATCTGTGTATTTACATCAAAGATAACCGAGTCACTCAGCAAATAACAGTGTGTTTTGGCACTAGCTCCCTTTCCTAACATACATAGTTCTACTAGCACACACTTCTAGCTAAACATCCTCCTTCGACAGTGTCATTGTTTTAACAACCTTCCATCAGTAATGTCCCTATAACAGGCTCAGCTAGAAATGGGATCTAGCAGAGCTGAAATGTCAGTCACTGCTGTAGACCTGCCCACTGCCACTACAGGAAGAGGGAAGTCTGAAGAGGCTGAAAAGTGAAAACCGCTAGATGGGACAACCCCTTGCTATACATAATGCATATGTCAGATAGAATGGTCACAGTTTGACTAAACTGGCTAATGATCATGTAGAACTATTAAGCAAAAAAAAAAAACAAAACAAACAAATGTATACACAGTGAAGGAGGCGTTGTATGAAGCAGCATGCATGCCTGACCACAGCAAAACGCAGGCGAGGAGGACACAGGACTAGAGTCCAGGCTCGGACAAGCCCACAGGAGAGCAGGAGAAACCAAAAGGTGGGTCCATCATTAAGGTAGAGCGGAACAATCATGAGTAATATGTGTACAGTGATGTACAGAACCTAGTCCAACACTGATAGAGTCCTCCAAGATAGGCAATAAATGCTATTATTGGAAACAGAGTAGAATTCTATCTATCATAATCAACCTTTGTAAAATAAAGTACAGATATAGTGGCAGAGTGTGTTTATTCAAATGATCCCTCATCATTATTATGCTATAAATGTAACACAGACTGTTTATTCATGTCACATACTGTAGTAATGACAGGCTGCGATTTGTAGATTAAATAGGCCATTAGGTAACAGTAAGTAACTAGTGCCAGAAATAAACCATGTGCTATATGCAAATGTGTAATTACAGTAAGAGGAACCGTCAGCACAAATTGTTGCTGTACATTATACTGACATAACAATGTGAAATGCCATCTAAATACCAGTGAGGCACTGCCAAGTCCTTGTAGTGCCATTTAAGAGATATGCTTGAATCATCCATTTGTCTTATAGTCTTATCAGTGCAATCCTACTTCTTAATTGTGTTGAAAAGTATAAAGTGGTAACTTGTGACTAGACTAATGTTATCCATACACATCGAATAAAATATATATTCCATGTATTGTAATCCTATACAAGGTTTATTGCTATTAAATAACGACACCAATACTCATTACGAGCTTAATTGTAATTATAAATTACTACATTGTAATTCTGATTTACTCCCCTTCAACGCATTACTGCATCTTTATTTCAAAACAATTCCAAGTCGTGCTGTACGACTAAGTCTACACGGCAATTGTAAAATACTGTCGGATTCAGATATATAATCTGACCAGTATTTTAGAATACATTTTTGTTTACCCCGTTTTTTGGTCCGATTTTGTGGTCAATTTTCAGATTTCAGCCAGCCCGTTACATTGAACATTACTATAAGCCGCCATTTTCTGGCTGATTATAAAACATGTTCTAGGTTTTTAGATCGGATTTTGAATTTGAAATCCGACCTCAGAAAATCCGAGCTGTATAGACTACAGCTCAGATTTTCTATTGAGGTCTATGGGGATGGTTAACAGTCAGATTTTTATGGATTTGATATGGAATCCACTACAAATTAGACCATAAACTAGTGCTGTGGAGACATAGCCTAAGTCATTTTGAGCTATCTTAGGTGCTTAATCTTTTCCTCTTCAGTTTTGTAAAGTTTCTTGAAAAAAAAAGTTGCCTCATGCTGATGTGTAAAATTATTGTTCTAGCATTCCAATCTTTCTTGGAAAGAACGGCTTCACAGACAGTGCTGAGTGAGACGGATGCGTGATAAATCCATTGGCCCACAACTCTTCACCTATTCACTCAACTTTCCAAGAACTTTGGAGTAATGCTGACTCACTGTAGCAGCTTCTAACACCATTGACAATGAAGAAAACAAAATCAACAAGCCTTAAAATTTGGACTCTCTTTGATGTGCTTTCAACTTTGGGGAAGTTGGGGCTTTTCCAGTGCATGGAATGACTTTTGGTAACAAGCGCTTACTAAGGGTGCTTCCACACAGTGCGTTTTTTTCCGATAATAGATTTTTATTAAACAGTTTTCAATAGGCATATAATAATCACAAAACCATAAAATGAACAAAGGCACTACAGTGTTAATGCAAACGACAAAGTAATGAGCAAGATACCGTACGGTAGGCCCCTAGCATCATGACCGCCGATTTGCATATCTACGAAATAGAGGAATCATGAGTAACATCCATTACTGGACGGCGGAGCCCAACAGGCTCCCCCCCACCCCCCCCCACACATCAGAGCACGGAACGGCTGCAAAACTAGGTGGCCTTGAAACAACCATGATCATGTCCAAAAAGAGCAAGAAAAAATGGAAGGGGAAGGGAAAAGGAGTCCACACCGCCAGACGCCAGAGAAGCACAAGACACACACCAAGAGCCATGCAATGGGAGGGTTTGTTCCTATAAAAATACTTCAACCACCAAGGGCCCAACCACCATAACCAGCCCCCCCGTGGGCGGAGGGGGTGGCCGGGCAAGAAAACACCCCAGCTATCACCCCAAGACTGCCTGAAAGTCCCGGGAGGATTGATAAAGGGTCCAAGGCCTCCAGGTGTGCAAGACTTTAATTGACTCCTCAGGGCTATGGGCGATCAACTCCTCCATACAGTGAATAGAAGACACCTCCTCCACCCAGTCAGCAATGGACGGAGGAACGGATTGACACCAGCGGCGGGGGATCACCGTCTTTGCTGCCTGTAAGAGATGTCGGGTCAGGAATTTCTTGTACGACACACAGTGCGTTTTTTGATGAATTTTTGGGTGCATTTTTGCGCAGAAAGGCACAGCAAT
The DNA here is from genome assembly GCA_025379985.1 of Phyllomedusa bahiana. Classification (NCBI taxonomy): domain Eukaryota; kingdom Metazoa; phylum Chordata; class Amphibia; order Anura; family Hylidae; genus Phyllomedusa; species Phyllomedusa bahiana. Next base: position 34,816 of record JAODAL010023253.1, read on the forward strand.
TACATTTCTGGCCAAAAATGCTCCGTGTGCAGACACCTTAAAAGATTCAGGTTTAGTGACAGGTTATAACTTTTGAAAAGGGAATAAAAAAAATTATTTCTGCTTAGATTTGTTCAAAAGTGTCTGAAAATTTCACTTGGGCGATGTCCACACCGCACAGAAATACCGTCGGATTTTTGGCGGTTTCAGCATTTTGAAACTGCCAAGAATCCGATGGTACACTGTGCTGCACAGACCGCAATGAAAAACCCGTGCTGTAGTCTATACAGCATGGGATATTAACTGCCTCATTAAAAAAAAACCCCAAAAAAACGGTGGAATATGCAACATGTTGCAAATTCCGTCTGAGTTTTGCGGTTTGCTGTCTGTTTCCCATACATTCAACTATATGTATTCTATTCAATCATTTCTATGTATTCTGTTGTGCTGTCTAAATGGTAGCAGTGAGAGATAACCCTTTGGCAACAATTTTTCATTACGTTCTAGTCAACTCTGGAAACAGTCAGGAAGATGAGTTTCTGTCTGGAAATAAAGGTCTTCGTATTACCCTTCTGGTAGCTAAAGAAAGTAGTCCAGAGAGAGAGGAAGTTCTCAAGACAATGAAATTAATTTTCTTCCTTGATAAATTAGATACAGAAAGATCCAAAGAGGGCTCAATTAAAAATTTTGTTTAAAAAGGAAGAAATTTATGGAACCTGGACCAAGATTATGAAACCTTTTGAATAGACTTATTACTATTTAAAGGAGAAACTTGTAGGTAACTTGAGAAAAATAGAGGTTAAAGTCTAGTGATTGGAAATAATTCTAATTGGTTATAAAAAAAAAGAAAAAAAAATGTGAGATATTTTATTTTTTTGATTTCTGGTTTTTCATTTACACCAGTAAATATGAGGTGGAGTATTTCTATTAGTAAAATGGTAAACTTGAACATCTTGTAGTCCTTCTTGGATATTTAAGTTTTTGTGTATTCACAGTTCATTTAATGTTTTTTTTTCTTATTTTTTGATTCACAGTTCAAAAATTGTAAAACAAAGACATCTTAAATTTACTTCTATTATGCAAAGATGTACGGTATTCATGTGATGTTGATTAGGTGCTATTCAGAATGTATGACATTTTCTTTGTTTACAGTGGGTACGGAAAGTATTCAGACCCTTTTAAATTTTTCACTCTTTCATTGCAGCCATTTGATAAGATCCAAAAAGTTCATTTTTTTGATGATTCATTAATATACACTCTGCACCCCATCTTGAAAGAAAAAAACAAATGTAGACATTTTTGCAAATTCATTAAACAAGAAAAACTGAACTATCACATGGTCATAAGTATTCAGAACCTTTGCTCAGTATTGAGTAGAAGCATCCTTTTGAGCTAGTACAGCCATGAGTCTTCTTGGGAATGATGCAACAAGTTTTTCACACCTGGATTTGGGGATCCTCAGCCATTTTTCCTTGCAGACCCTTTCTAGGTCCCTCAGGTTGGATGGTGAACGTTGGTGGACAGCCGTTATCAAGTCTCTCCCGAGATGCTCAATTGAGTTTAGGTCAGGGCTCTGGCTGGGCCAGTCAAGAATGGTCACAGAGTTGTTCTGAAGCCACTGCTTTGTTATTTTAGCTGTGTGCTTAGGGTCATTGTCTTGTTGGAAGAAGAACCTTCGGCCCAGTCTTAGGTCCAGAGCGTCTGGAAGAGGTTTTCATCCAGGATATCTCTGTACTTGGCCGCATTTATCTTTCCTTTAATTGCAACCAGTTGTCCTGTCCCTCCAGCTGAAAAACACCCCAATAGTATGATTCTACCACTACCATGATTCACTGCTGGGATTGTATTGGGCAGGTGATGATCAGTGCCTGGTTTTCTCCACACATACTGCTTACAATTAACACCAAAAAGTTCAATCTTCATCTCATCAGATCAGAGAATCTTACTTCTCAGACTGGGAGTCCTTCATGTGTTTTTTTGCAAACTGTATGCGGCTTTCCTATGTCTTGCTCTGAGGAGAGGCTTCTGTCGGCACACTCTGCCATAAAGCCCCGGCTGGTGGAGGCTGCAGTGAACTTTATTGAACTCTCTCCCATCTTCCTACTGCATCTCTGGAGCTCAGCCACAGTGATCTTGGGGTTCTTCTTTACCTCTCTCACCAAGGCTCTTCTCCCACGATTGCTTAGTTTGGCTGGACGGCCAGGTTGAGGAAGAGTTGTCGTTAACCCAAACTTCTTCCATTTTAGGATTATGGAGGCCACTGTACTCTTAGGAATCTTGAATGCTGCAGAAATTTTTTTGTAACCTTGGCCAGATCTGTGCCTTGTCACAATTTTGTCTCTGATATCCTTGGGCAGTTTCTTAGACCTCATGATTCTCATGTGCTCTGACATGCACTGTGAGGTCTTATATAGACAGGTGTGTGCCTTTCCTAATCAAGTCCAATCAGTTTAATTAAATACAGCTGGACTCCAATAAAAGAGTAGAACCATTTCAAGGAGGATCAGAAGGAAATGTACAATATGTGAGTTAAATATGAGTGTCACAGGAAAGGGTGTGAATACTTATGACCATGTAATATTTTAGTTTTTCTTGTTTAATAAATTTGCAAAAATATCTACATTTCTGTTTTTTTTTTTCAAGATGGGGTGCAGAGAGTACATTAATGAGCAAAAAAAATGAACTTTTTGGATCTTACCAAATGGCTGCAATGAAACAGAGTGAACAATGTAAAGGAGTTTGAATACTTTCCGTACCCACTTTACCTGTCTACAAATAAATTGTTTAGCAAAAAAAAAAAAAATGCTCGCAGTGAGATGTCAGCGTTTTCTATGGCTAATGGAGTTCAATGTGTGATGGAGCATAGAAATGCAGAAGGTCAAGGAGTGAATGGCTCACAAAGTCTGCTTAGAATTTCAACTTAATCTATATACCCAGGACCCAGATGAAGTTAAAAGTGATGCTAAGACTGGGGCCCAACTGGAACCAATGGGTGATAGACTTATTGAACACAACCAATGGTTGTCCATCCCCCACTATAAAGCAAAAGTTGGCTATTATCTTAAATATTCAGTTATTTCAACAGCTAGGAAGCCATTTGTAGTCATCCTGGTGTACATGCAATCAAATTATTATATTTTATATACATAGCCTACCTTTATAGAAAAGGACATTTGTTAGTTTTTTCAGCAATAATGTCATGTGACTGAAATACTTTGTGGAAAAGCTTTTCAGTGTATGACTAGTGTGATCTACGATGGAAAACAGACTCTTTGTAAAACTTAGCCCGTCCTCCCTTACTTTCATGTATTACAACCAAAATATAGAAAACGGGCCCTCCTCCCCAAAACTGGACTGTGCAACACCTTGACAAGAATTTAATAGTGAAACAGATTTCTAGGAGGATGACAAACCTGATGAGTGGGCAATGGTTATTCCAAACAACTAATTTACAGTGAATACATGTTTTTTATTGTATTAGTTTCCATATTTTCTAATAGCACCATGAATATAATCTACTGGTTGAGTACGCCAATCCTCTCCATTTCCTGCTTTAGTTTTAGCAATAAGAATCAGTGGAATCCACCTTGACTGACATCTCAGTGACTTGTATAACTCATCAGCCACCTGCGAAGTAATTTGCATAGTTGGCAAAGTCATTTACTTTCTTTTTCCTTCAGAATACAGTAAAACTCTGCCACGAATACATTGTTACATGAATCACTAAGACAATGATCCAACTAAGTGATGTCTCCATATATAGAAATGATTAAGCATTTTCAAAGCCAGTTTAACAAGTTCAACAGCAGTTGACACGTATACAATGTCAGTAAGCGGAAATCATCAGATGCTTCTATAGTAACAGCATGAGAAGTAATATTTAACATAATGTTAAGGTGTTCATATACGTTCATTATCTGTGGACCAAAGTCTTGAGTCAGTAGCTATTCTGCCCAGTTACCATATACAGACATGTTTAAGGGTAGGTTCACACGGTGTATTGCGGCACGTACCTGTACATGACGACTTGCGTCTGTTGTGGGAAGTATGTGCCGGCCAGCACATACTTTCCACAGAGCTCAAGCCCGGCCCCTATTCAGCCTCACTTTCGCCAACATGCCACTTCTTTTTACGGGTGCACAGTATGTAAAATCTTAGCACTCAATCCGTGTTATGACTTTACAGTATTTGCAGGACATACTTTGGGTACATTGATACGTGCCGAAGCCAGCCCCACAAATATACCGTGTGAACACCCCCTAATTCATCCGAAGTCTGCATGCATTTTCAGTGGGGAAAAGTTTGTTGTGTCCGACTAGCCACATCCTTCTTTTACAGTTGTTGCCACAGTGGGAGAGTTGGGATATCACTAGTTAGCAGGAGATAGTTGGCCAATCCATTTAATGGTTATTTGTCCATGGTGAGTGCATAAAATAAGAAAATCGCTGTGGCTTAATGAAGGGGGTCTCTAATGATAAAAAATAAACACGGAATATCCTCAAGAAATGACCCTCTAGATGAGACCATTTTGGCGTCCTGAAAGGTGCTAGTTTTAATGCTCAAATTGCATACATTGCACCTGTTGCCGCCACACTTGAAGAAGCCTTTCTGAGACAACCATGTTTTCCCATATGTACCAAAATGGTAGAAGAATTTCAGATCAAACAATTTTTGAACTGTAACACTCATCACGTTGTGTACGTTATTGAGTGTACAATGTGTCAAAAAAGATATGTAGGGAGTACGACACGTAAAGTAAAGACTCGCATAATGGAACATATTGCGAGTATAAAGAGAAATCAGGGGTCCGTGTCAGGTGCTGCCAAGCACTTCCTAGAAATCCATCAAGGTGACTGGTTGAATCTTAGATACTATGCTATAGAACATGTAACGTGCCCAGACAGAGGGGGAGATTGGGGAAAGAAATTAAGACAGAGAGAGGCCTATTGGATTTTAAGACTGGGTACAAGGGTACCACAGGGCCTTAATTACAGAACAGACCTGTTATATATATATTGAGAGATTCCCCTTGCTATTAGACACCCATTGGATACAATGTATGCAATGAGTGTCTTCCCCTTTAAGAGGCGAACGTAGTAGAACCATGTGATCATAGAAACTGCATATGATTGGTTTTATGTTTATTTTAAATATACAAGCTAAACATAGGAATTGCCATCTGTGAGCAAGAGTGTAATACTCGAAACGCGTCAGATTCGTTTGCAGTATTGTCTGTGACTTAGTTTGTGCAACCTGCTTTTGGTTTTAATTTTGGGAAAATAAGCTGATTCTTAATTACCGGAGCCTGGAGTTCTTTGCGGTGCAGACCTCGCTTTGGTAACTGCACCCGATATCTTGTTTGAAGCAGTGGACAAGACCGCTTGGCCGGCGGACACCGGGACGGAGAGTGACGGCAGCGTGGAAGCACGATATGCATATGGACTAGCCCAGCAAAGTAGGTGAGCGTTTTTTTCTTATTATAAGTATTAGGCATACATAGGAAAGATGAAAAAATGTATATCATGCTACACCAGCTTCCTTTAGCTCCAGTTCCTCAAAAAAAAAAAAAAAATAAATACAAGAAAAAAAGGGGGGAGGGACTGGTGATAATAGAACAAGTGTTAGGGCATTCAGTTTAAATAAAAAAGGAAAAGTATAGAAATATAAATATGAAATCTGTAAAGAAGCATTTTAGACCACACAGATAGTTGAAATTGGTCTTGCGTTAAATAAAGGCCTAACAGACAAAATTGCAAGCACAAATGTTAAATCTTCAGCAATCATCTTGGTCCTCTTTAGTGTAACCATGATCCGATGAATGTGGCAATTAGAGATGGGCGTATCGATTCTAACGAAGTGGAATTCATTTAGAATTTCAGGGAAAATTCGATTCTGCATGAAGGCGACTTCATGGTGATTCGCTGGAACAAATTGTCTTTTTTTCTAAAATGGCCGCGAGCACATGGCGTGACATGGGGCAGAGAACTACGGGAGGAGAAAGGAACACCCTCAATGTCATGTGCAGACATGAAGCCAATCAGCAGCCAGCGGGCTTCTGTGACGTCACAGCACTATAAATACGGACACCATCTTAAATTCTGACACTTGTCAGTGTGTCTCCTGTTGACAAGCATCTGGCTGCTGCAGCACTATATTGCACTTTGTGCAAAAGAAACCTGTTTCTTGAGCTACTGGGGTGAAAGACCTTCACAATGGTGTGTCATATACACACCTGTTCCTGAACCAGCGTATTTTTTTTTTTTGTTTTAGTTTGTGGGGTATTATCCCTAAAATCCAGGGTGTGTGTATTTCTGCCCCATACACGCCTGAATTCCATCTCATTCATTCTGTAGGGTATTTTATACCAAGGGTCAATTATTCCTCTTGTTTGTGGGGGAATTTGAGTCAAATACAGGATGTGTATTTCTGTCCCATACACGCCTGAACGCTCACTTATTCAAAATTCGATTCACTCATCCCTAATTATGACTACCTCATCAGGCATTTTTATCAACTGCATTTGGGACTGAGTAAGATGTATATTTATAATGAAATATATAATTTACCTAAAGTCTTCTCAGAGTCTAGTGCACCTGCTTAGTGTACAGTATAAAATTACCACCTTTATCAGAAAGATTAATGACATTTTATATCCTCTAAAACTTTATACTAACTAGCGAATTCTCAAAATAAATCTGAAACACATATACATCTTACAGCCAAAAAAGATGATAACTCAATTGTCAAATATTAATAGCTTGAAACAGAATTCCAATAATACTAAATAAAGAGCAATTCGCTTTATCCAGTCTTTACAAAAAAAATCCTGCTTCTTACCAAATATACAATTAAAATGGACGTAAGTATCAGCCCAAAGAAATATAAAGAAGATCTTGTGATCTTGTACTTTACATGTACTGTCCCTGACCGTAGTTACAGCTCCACACATCCGCGCTGTCGTGCATTTTGGAAGACACCGACAGGCTCAAGGACTGGCCCACCTACTGTTCTACATATTTGTGCAGGGCTGGTACTACCTTTTTCGAAAAGAAATGACAGCTTGGGACTCTCCACCTCGGCTCGGCACAAGCCATCAGTTCTCTGAATGGTGCAGAGTCCACCACTTGAAAAGGGAGGGACTACAGTACCACCAACTTGGACAGGAGCACAGTCAGCTTCTGCGCCTTAGGATGGCTAGATGCATACTGTTGTCTCGGTGAACGACTGCTGGCGTCATGAGTGGCGAGAAGCAGGAGCATATGGACCGGTAGATGATGGGAAAGACAGACAACTCCCTTCGGCAGAGATGGTGGAGCCTTGACTGCCTGAAATGGGAGGCGTGCCACTGGGTGCTTCTGCTGCGACAGGATGGATCACCATATTTAATACACGTTTCTCCCAGGCCACTGGATGGTGACGCTGCATATGTTGACAGGTCTGTGGTACCAACATTAGGTCCCTGGCCATGCTTTACTTTCTGCCCACAGATTCTACATATAGCAATGTTCGCCTCCTCCAGTGTCTTGGCAGAAAACTGGCACACCGCCGAGTAGGTGATTTTACCACCAATGCTCCGCACTGACCGACTGTCACTGCCTCGGTGAGCTCCTGCACTGCTACTTTCTGGGACCTGTAAAGTGGTTGGTCTAAATCGTGGGACGTTTGGCTCCCGACCTAGCACTGCTGCCATCCTGCTGACTCCTGGCCACATTACCGCCTTGCCAGCTACGGCCACTGCCGGACGCGCAAGCTGCCATTCTCTTCTCCCTTTGATGATTAAGCCCTTGCTTCCAGGGCAGGGACGATGGGTAGTCGAAGGTAGGCGACTGCCTGGGGTGCCACTTCATACCTGGCATTTTTCCATTTGGGGGGCACTTTATGCCTTGTTTAACTAGGGCACCAGAATACCTTGTCCCAGTCTTGCTTGCTTCACGTGGATTCCAAGGCTACATCGTTTAGTGTTTGTCTTTCACCGCTGTCCTCCTCAACGGTCTCGCTGTACAGAGCCTGACCACTCGCAACATAACCCCCCTGCCACTCTCCTCCTCACTTCTTGCCAGCTTCTACAAGAAGCAGCGAATGTCTTCTTCACTTCTTTGCTGCCCACTATCCTCAAATAGTTGGTTCTCACTGTATAGTGGCGCAGAGCCCACGGCACATAGTAGCTCTCTGGTTGTAGGAAGCGAACAGGACAGAGGCGGGTTGAGGACAGGTGAGGGCCCCTCACCTGCTCCCGGGCCATGCAAACTAAGGGTTGTGTCTTACGGATGCACCGACTCTTTGCCGGGGTTGTCAGATGTCTTCTGGGTGAAAGTGGATGACCTAGTCAACCATTCGAGAACCGTTGGCTTGGTGGTCAATACACAGCCGCTACATGACACTGGAAGCTGTGGCCTCGCGGGGTGACCCCTGCTGTGACGTCCCTTTACTGTGCTGCGACCTGTGCCTGCTCCAGGAACCTACTATTTCGTTCTATGATTCTATAGTAAGATCTTGGCGCTCAGCTCGGCTCTTTCCAGCTGGCGCTGACATTACCTTGCCAGGCTGTGTTCCCATTTAAGTTATTTGGTCAGTTTTGCCTCAGTAACTGCCCAGCAAAGTGAAGTGTGAAGCGATTCTAAAAGCAGCGCCTGTCATCTGCGTGTCATACTAAAAAATAGCATTGTATGAAGACCAAACCACGCTCCCTATGCATATTTGAGCATGACACAATGTTCTACAACACCCTACAGGCTCTCTGCAGCCAGGAAATAGCGCTTTTTTTTACGCGATTCGCCGCGAATAAACGCGGGTCGAATTGATTTTTTGCGGAAAATTCAGCGAATCTGGCAAATCGAATATGAGAAATTCGCCCATCTCTAGTGGTGATTTTTTTTTTCTAGGTGATATTTTAAACGGGAAGGAGTCAGATACTATTATAGATATTGCTCTATAAAAATAAAAAGGTATAGTGAGAATTCTGTTGCAGTGTTTACACTTAATGACTAAGCTGATTAGTTAGAGGGGTTATCTGGCAGCTTAAAGATTTCATAGAAGACTATAAATAGCATTTGTATTGAAAAGTAAAGATATTCCACTACCTCCATATGTTTTCCTTTTGCCTTCTTATTCATCCAACAAAAGATCCACTTTCTACAGTGAAACTTGCTGCTTGTGGGAATGTCAGTTCTCCAGTATTTATCACAGTTATCACTGCCAGACATTGAGCTGACATAAGTGTATGACTCCCACAATGTTGTACTTAAAGTTATAATAATGATGATAACTAGGACTCATGATTTACTGTGTAAACTGTAATCCTCTGCTCCCATTACCAAGTTCTGCCAGCAGGACTCAAAGAGAAACAAACAGCCCCCCTCCTCCCTTGTAATTATCCTAATGTAATTTCTCCTATTCATCTGCAAACTATAGTCTGGCAAGAGTGAATGCAGACAGATCATTCTCTGCTCAGGTGACACCTACTACAGGGGAATGTCCCAGAGCTGAGCCTGGCACCAAAGCACACTCACTGAGTGGCATGTAACAGGACAGGTTAATAATTTTTCATAAATGTAATATCATACAATTGGGAGCCTTACAACAAATAAAGACAGTCCCGGAGAACCCCTTTAATGATCACGGTAATATTCCACGCTATGAACAAATTCTCAAAAGTCAGAACTAATTGCTTTCAGTATCATAGACTCCAAGCAATCCCATCAGGTGGTTTATGCTGCCCTGTCTGAAAGCATGATACAATAGAGGAAAAGAAGCTGAGCTCTGTGATATATAGAGTTATATGATAGAGGAGAGAAGCTGAGCTCTGGGATATATAGGGTTATATAATCCTATATATCACAGAGCTCAGCTCCTCTCCTGTATCATATAACCCTATATATCCCAGAGCTCAGCTCCGCTCATGTATCATATAACCCTATATATCACAGAGCTCAGCTCCTCTCCTCTATCATATAACATTATATATCACAGAGCTCAGCTTCTCTCCTCTTTCATATAACCCTATATATCACAGAGCTTAGCTTCTCTCCTTTATCATATAACTCTATAAATCACAGAGCTCAGCTTCTTTCCTCTATTATACAACCATATATATCCCAGAGCTCAGCTTCTCTCCCTCTATCATATAACCCTATATATCCCAGAGCTCAGCTTCTCTTCCTAAATCATATAACCCTATGTATCCCCGAGCTCCGCTTCTCTCCCTCTATCATATAACCCGATATATCACAGACCTCAGCTTCTCTATCATATAACCCTATATATTTTTCTTCGCAATGACAATAATTGACCTATTATTTTATAGCCCAGACAGCAACTCTCATGAGTTGAAGGTGAATGAGGTGAAAAGGAACTGAAGTGGCATGCAGTCAAATCCAAGAATTGTGGTTGTACTTTTTATTGGTTTAGATCAAAGATGCTGTCTTCAAGGAAGCTCATGTGACTCTTGAGCTTTGGCTTGTCCTACACCACAAAAGAACCGGGCCTGCAGGACAACACTACTCGTCATAGTTATATAATTAGTAAATACACATGTTCATCAAGTTCAACCAACTGAGGGAAAAGACATGGATAAAGGGCGGTTAAGGTTTATTTCCCCCAAACGGATGTAGACTTTGGAAACCAGAAAGCAAGAACTAATCCTTTCTAAAGGAACTTTTCATTCCTGATCCCAAAATTGCCATCAGACGGAATCCAGACATTTTATATGGCTACAAACGTATTACTATTATTTAGTATTAAGTGGTTACCAAAGTCTTTCTTGAAACCCTCAACTGTTCCTGCTGTGACCAGCTCCTCAGGCAGGTTTTCCACAGATTCACAGGTCTCATAGTGAAGAACGCTTTTCTCCTCTGGTGATTGAATCCCCTTTTCTCCAGACAAAGGGAATGTCCTTTTGTCTTTTGAGTGGGTTTTATATGAAATAGCATTTTCCCATACTTTTATATGCCATTTATATAATTATATAAATTCATCATGTCCTCCCACAGCCGTCTTTTCTCAAGACTAAATAAGTTCAATGCTTTTAACCTTTCCTCATAACTAATGCACCATTCCTCATGCACCTCTGGTACCGCAATTGGTCATCAGTTGTCGCTACAGGGGACTATATCCGTCCCTTGCAGCACACACCAGATCCCTGTACAGGTTTTAAATAGAAAGCCTTTGTGGCTTCTCCACTCTGTTGATGGTGGTTATAAATAGGGGATCTGCTCTGTTAACTCAGAATTCCAAAATCGGTTTTTTGAAAATGTTTGTTAATGGAGGGATCCCCTTTGAATGCACAGTTTGTTTTGAGGTTGCTTTATACTTTACCTAATGGAAAGCGACAAAAGCTTTGTGAATCATCATTCAAAACAGTCAATTGCAAGGATACAGAGTATACCAATATTGATGGTTATAAAACAAGACACCATTTGAAATCTACACTTAATGGGGATGTATCGCTTCATCAGTTCGTCTGTTTTCTGGTCGTTTCATATTCTCAGCTCTTCAAATCCAGGGGCGTTTCTTCCCCTCCCAGCTGGGTGTTTCTTAAAGGGATTGTCTCACTATAGGTTTTCAGCCTACCTCAGTGTGTCTGGCACCATAGGATTTTTGAATTCAGGGGCGTGCTTCTTGTCTGCCTCTTCTCCTCCCCCTTCCCCCCTCCCTGCACCTACATCATCACCCTGGTGCTTGCTCCCGATTCTAACTCTCAGTCAGACTTAGCATTGTGATCGTGTTCTATTCAAACTACATGAGAGTTTACTGCCCCATGCCTCCTGCTGAAAGTTGTACCTCATCCACTAACTACAGTGGATGAGAGTAATAAACTTTACTGGGCCCATCATAGATCATGGAAATCCAGAGTAGGAGATAGCACACAGACAGCTCGCCTTCTCCTCCGACTGCAGTAACTGCTATACAGCAGGAGGAAGACAAGGGGGCCCTGTGTGTGCCTGCCTAGATCTGCTGCTTACTGCTGAATCAGCCGCACTGTGCAGAGAAGTCTGTGGAGTTTTGTTTGCTAATACAGCAGAGCGGGAGGGGGGGGGGGATGTAAGTGTTCCTACAAATCTCCACGGACATCTCAAGCAACAACAAACACGGTTCTGTGCTGTCCTCCCATCAGAACAGACACAGGGCAGCTGTGAAGTGTGTTACTATAATCACGATGTGTCACTAATACATCAGAGCAGGGATATGAACCGTTCACATGCCCCCCTGATCTGTTCTATTAGTATAGTCAAAGCTCCACAGACACATCATGATTATAGTAACACACTTCACTGCTGTCACATCGTACTGACCACAGATCAGCCTCATCCCTGCTCTCCTCAATCTGTGTAGAGAGCAGGCACACACAGGGTTAATCCAGGCAGCACAGCTACACAGACACAGAAGCCAGAGCCCTCCCCCTCCCTTTCCTACAGAAACAGCACAAGTGGCCTCATACTGTGCAGGAGGGGCTCTGACCTGCATGGAGAAGCTGCTGAGTCACCAGCACTGACAGCCAGGGAGAGAAAAATCAACAGGTCGGTGCAAAGCTGCTTGTTTTTTAAGATCTTTTAATTAAAACGCAATCATTGTAGTGAGACAACCCTTTTAACTGAAGGGGGATGACATCACCCCCCCTTCACTGTTGATGCTCGCTCCCGAGTCAGTGTGTTTGTTTGAGATCAGTGGGAGGGGATAGCACATCCCTGCTCTTCCCCTCCCTCTGTCCACATGTCACTATGCAGTCTTATTTTGTAAGAGCTGTTTGTTTACCTAGCACAGCCCTGCATTCAGTCTAGACAGTCTTCTATGAACTCAGAGGACTGATCTCTTCTCCTCTCACAGCTGGAGGTTTGTTACAGTTGAATCCAGTCTTCTATGAACTCATCCAGAGCAGCACAGATCTGTCTCCTTTCTATGTTTACACACAGCAGCATTAGGCACCGAGCATAATTTTGCTGTTTCCTGATCGTAGCAGCTGCTGGCTGAGCAGAGTGAAATGTTGTCGGCCCCTTATTCTGAGTGAGAGAGGCAGGAATGCTCGTTCCCGTGAATACGACCGGGGGCCAGACAGAATGTAAATTAGTAGAGCCGTCAGCCAATGAAATGAAAGGAGGTGGAATCCGACCGACACTGGGGAACAGTGTTTACAGAAAACGAAGATAAGAAATACTGTGAAAAGAAGACAGCTTTGAAAATGACATCCAATTGCAAAGTTGCTTGTTTTCACTGTCCCCTTATTCTGAAGACCATTTAATGTAATGAGAAAACCCCTTTAACTTTGTTGGTAATTACTTTATTTCTCTGTAATGACTAGTGGTGTGTACCTACTAGTGAGCATTTTTATATATTTATTATACACACACTACAACCTGATTGATGAAATCTCTGTGACTACAGTGGGGAAAAAAGTATTTAGTCAGCCACCAATTGTGCAAGTTCTGCCACTTAAAAAGATGAGAGGGGCCTGTAATTGACATCATAGGTAGACCTCAACAATGAGAGACAAAATGAGAAAAATCGAGAAAATCACATTGCCTGATTTGGAAAGAATTTGCAAATTATGGTGGAAAATACAAGTATTTTGTCACCTACAAACAAGCAATATTTCTGGCTCTCACAGACCTGTAACAACTTCTTTAAGAGGCTCCTCTATCCTCCACTCGTTACCTGTAGTAATGGCACCTGTTTGAACTTGTTATCAGTATACAAGACACCTGTCCACAACCTCAAACAGTCACACTCCAAACTCCACTATGGTGAAGACCAAAGAACTGTCGAAGGACACCACAAACAAAATTGTAGCCCTGCACCAGGCTGGGAAGACTGAATCTGCAAGGGGCAAGCAGCTTGGTGTGAAGAAATCAACTGTGGGAGCAATAATTAGAAAATGGAAGACATACAAGACCACGATAATCTCCCTCAATCTGGGGCTCTACGCAAGATCTCACCCCTTGGGGTCAAAATGATCACAAGAACGGTGAGCAAAAAACCCAGAACCACACGGGGGGACCTAGTGAATAACATGCAGAGAGCTGGGACCAATGTAACAAAGGCTACCATCAGTAACACACTACGCCGCCACCTTAGCACAACAGGCTGAACTAGATGGACGACTTGTCTTTTTTTAGCCTTACAAACTATGAAACTATGACTCAGATCCTGCAGTACCAGACGTGTCCCCATGCTTAAGCCGGTACATGTCCAGGCCCGTCTGAAGTTTGCTAGAGAGCATTTGGATGATGCAGAAGAGTATTGGGAGAATGTCATAGTAGAACTGTCTGGTAGAAACACAACTTCATGTCATGTTTGGAGGAGAGAGAATGCGGAGTTGCTTCCAAAGAACATCATACCTACTGTGAAGCATGGGGATGGCAACATCATGCTTTGGGGCTGTTTCTCTGCAAAAGGGACCAGGGCGACTGATCCGTGTAAATGAAAGAATGAATGGGGCCATGTATCGTGAGATTTTTAATGCAAACCTCCTTCCATCAGCAAGGGCATTGAAGATGAAACATGGCCGGGTCTTTCAGGATGACCAGGTTCCCAAGCACACCGCCAGGGCAACGAAAGAGTGGCTTCATAAGAAGCATTTCAAGGTCCTGGAGTGCCTAGAGTGTCTCCAGATCTCAACCCCATAGAAAACCTTTGGAGTTAGTTGAAAGTGCGTGTTGCCCAGCGACAGCCCAAAAACATCACTGCTCTAGAGGAGATCTGCATGGAGGAATGGGCCAACATACCAGCAACAGTGTGTGCCAACCTTGTGAAGACTTACAGAAAACGTTTGACCTCTGTCATTGCCAACAAAGCATATATAACAAAGTATAGAGATGAACTTTTGTTATTGACCAAATACTTTTCCGCCATAGTTTGCAAATAAATTCTTTCCAAATCAGACAATGTGATTTTCTGGATTTGTTTTCTCATTTTGTCTCTCATAGTTGAAGTCTACCTATGATGTCAATTACAGGCCTCTCACCTGAAGTGGGAAAACTTGCACAATTGGTGGCTGACTAAATACTTTTTTCCCCACCGTATATATAGTCCAGATAATTTTAATGATTGGAACCATGTCATAATCCCAAATGAATTCAAATCAGGTATGAGTTGAAGAAAGGCTTGGAGCTTCCACTGTACTAAATCCGCTCTTCAAACTGATGGACGTTATGATGTATCATGTGTCAGTGCATTCTTGCATGATGTCATTTGATCAGTCACAGTGTATGGAGGTGCTATGCTTTTTTGAGCAGCCCTAAAAAATGACCAGCGATAATAGACTGACAATCATTCGCCAATTGTCAGCTTTTCAAGGTCATTGCCACATCAGTCGAACAAAGTTCCTGGTTAGAAGCCAACCCATCATGTACATGGACAGAATGGCAAAAAACCTACAATCATTGTTATGCCTGATTTACAGCTACATGTTTTCTCAGTATTTTGCATGTTTTTAAAGCCAGGGCCTGCAAGGCATGTGGAAACTTTTACTAAATATAATTAGTGCATTCACATTTAATGCATGTGTAAGAAAAACTCATTAACATATTAAGAGAAAAGAGCCCAAAACAGAACCATGTGATACACCACTCACTAGACTTACTGTAACCTGTGGTTTGAGTGGTGGAGTTTCCCTTTAAAAGAATGATTGCAGATCATAGTTATACAGAAGGCTGTACACTACCCTACCACCCATTGTCCTTTACATCCTGTCATCTCCAAGTGTTCTACAGGGTGGAGTTGGGGCTTACTGCAATCATTTTCACTATGATGTCTCAGTGAAACGGACAGGCCTTTTCTTTAGGAAGTGCTCCAAATCTCCATCCTAGTGCTTTGCCTTGTTCTATGCCTTCCAGCATCTGCAGACAGTGACATCTAGTGACAGAAGTTACTACTACAGTGTTAGATTTCATACAGTGTCAGACAGGAGGGCCTGGTGTCCACAGGGGAATTGATCTGGTCTCCCACCTTTGTAGAATCCTGCCGGTGGTGGGAAAGCAGGCACAGTCCTCTAGGAGGTTGAGGGGAAGGGGGGGGGGGGAGAAGGACTAATCCCCTGGAGACTGTGCTATGGCTATGGCCTGTGCCCCTCAAGCATTACCAGGTAGGTTGGCAAGAACTATGGAGCTAAGTAAATGGGAAAGGACCCAGGTAGCTAGGTAGGCCCTATTTAGGTAGGTAGATCCCCATTGGATAAGTTAGTAGTCCATAGGTAGGCCGGCGCCAGACAGGTTGGTGGGTAGGCCCAAGTTAGGTAGATAAGGCCCCAAGTAGGTAGGTGGGCCACAGATGGGTAGGTAGATAGCCCCCAGGTTGATAAGTAGGCCCCAGTTAGGTAGTCTGAAGGTAGTTAGAGCCACATTAGTCGGACTCTAGTGGGGATGTCGAATGCCTGGTAGGCTTAAAGAGTACCTATCACCTTCAGAGAAACCTCATGAAATAACAGAAGACTAAAATACAAACACTTTCTCAAATATGCTTCATTAGGAAAACCAAAGCATTTCGCCTGTATTTCAGTTTTTTAAAAAGTGCTGGCCCTTTAAGACAGCTCTGAAGTGGGGCCAAGTCGGACATGACAGCTTGAGGATGACTGATAAACATTTGTAGGCTCCTGAGCTGGGAGAGTCCACAGTGCTGTAAGTCTACATCATGTGCACACCAGCAGCAGTGTGATACAGATGCCTGTGTGCTATAGAGGAGAAGACTTAAGCAACAGGTAAACGGTCACACTGTTTCCTTAGGCTATGTCTCCACTGCACAGAAAAAAAGTCAATTTTTTCAGTGTTTTTCATTTTCTAAAAACACTGAAAAAACAACTGAAAACATCTTCTATAGACTTCTATTGTATAAACCTCCTGCTGTCTACACTGAGCTTTTTTCTGCTTGTTTTTTTACTGCTCGTCTTTTGTAACGTGTTGTAAAAAATGCAAGAGCCAGGCAGAAAATTGACTACCGGAGTCTATGTAAAGCGCAGGACTTTTTTTGCCGCAATTTTTCAATGAAAACCCACCCAGGAGATTAGTCCCTCCTATAGGAGGTGTTACAGTTTATACTTTTTTCAATTCTGCATACAAGTGTTTGATGTGTCCTCGTTCATACCGTTTGTAATAAAGTGATCATGTTTTTGTCGCTAACTTTTTTTGCGCAATTCAAGATTTTTGCTCTAATGATGCTAAATATGTTTTTTTAAGGATTTAGGCGCTAATAAAGTTCGCTTGTGACGCTAAAAGTAATTTGTTTTACAGATTTTGGCGCTATTAAAGTTCTCGCTTTTGTCGCTAAAAATTCTTTTTTCTTACAGATTTAGGAGATAAATTTATTAGCGCCAAAATCCGTAAAAAGCCAGATTTTTAGCAGCAAAAGTGAGATAACAGTAGCGCCAAAATCCATAAAAACATGGACTTTAGCAGTAAAATCCGTAAAAACCCGTATTTTTTGTGACAAAAGCGAGAACTCTATTAGCGCCAAAATCAGTAAAAAAAAAAAAAAGTATTGTAGTGCTGAAATCCGTAAGAAAACAGATTTTTAGCAGAAAAAGCGACATAACTTTATTAGTGCCAAAATCAGTAAAAAAAAAAAAAAAAAAAAAGTACTTTTGGCTACAAAAGCGAGATAATTTAACTAGTGCCAAAATCCGTAAACCGACTACAAGATTACATATAGATGCAATAATGTGCTTTCCACTCCCTTTAGTAGGGTGGAGTTATATCCAATGGCTTAATTTATGTATACATTGAAATCCAGACTTGAAGACAAGCAAAAACGCGGGTAAAAACCGCGCCAAAAAACGCAAATTGCAACAATAAACTGCCATTTTTTCAGCTGCTTTTGACAGGCAATGGACAGAGAACTCAGTTTTTAGTATTTGGCTTTCAGGTTGTTTTTTGTCCACTACAGTGTAGACAGCCTTAGTGTGCTGTGCCTGCTCTACTGTATGTAGTGAGACTCAGATGACCTTATACAAGCAGCTCTGCTCTCAGCTCCCCCTGCACAGTTGATATCTGCCAATAGATTGATAAGGATCTCCTGAGTTACAAAGTGAAAGTAAAAGCTATTTCCCTGTAAAACTGAGGAAAACCCTCTGGATTGCTAATGACATGTATTTGAGAAAAGTCATATAATTTCTTCTTCAATCAAATTTTGTGTTTTTGTATGGAGGGGACAGGTACTCTTTAAGGCTACGTCGACACAACACAGGTTTTTGGGTGGATTTTCTGCAAATTTAGTATTTAGAATCTGCTGAAAATCCGACAGTACCCTATTGCATAGACCGCAAAAATTTTTTTAAAAAATGTGCTGTGCTCCACTACGGCCGCACAGTCCCAGGGATTGAGGACATTAGCCCTCGATTCATGGGCTTTGCCTCTGAACGCTTGGGACACAGAGCCCAGGAAGGTAGGTACCATCGGGGCCCACTGGGGGTTTCTCCGATTTCCCGGTGGGCCAGTCCAAGCCTGATTACATACAAAATACACATGAAAAATGCAATATAACATGTACACATGGAAGCAAAACAATAACAGTCCAAAAAGGATATATATGCAGTCTTTTACATAAGGGGCAAAAAAGGTTTACACCTGTTACTTGTCTGCAGAATGCACACTATTAACGCCACTCTGATATTTGTCTTTTAGACAACTGCAAATCTTTTTAACAATCCAGAGACTAAGTCCAAGTTTATTAATTTATCATTCATCTATGTATATGAAACTGCATCAAAGGCTTTAATGAAATCCAGATAGGCCATATCTTGGGCACCAACTTCAACCAACACCAGGTGTTAGAGAAATCATTGAGATTGACCTGATCTGCCCACCATGCTGCTTAAGGTCTAACAAGTTGTTGGCAGTCAATTGCCCTGTTCTCAGGGGCATTTCTATTATGTTAACTACTATGGACATGGAGCTAAATGGCTTGTAGTTCTCTATAAAGGGGTAAGTGTTATACTGTAAAAGACTGTACATTTCCCGGTTATAAAATGACTGCTATATTGTATCCCACTGTTATTGCTTCGTACATATAATATTAGTATAGCATATCTATGTGCATTATGTTAAGTAAAAGGGATATTCCCATCATATTGGTTTAGACATGATGGTGAATAAAGAATATTACCAAATCCAATGCTTCTTTTGATAGTTAGATCAATTCTGGTCTCCTGCTAGTTTACACAAGCTACTTCTGGTTACCAACCACCTCTCTCTGCTCAAGTAGGGGCCAGTAAGGGACATCACTTCCTGCTGTGTCTTATCAGCAGGAAGGATCTTATCTTTCTACTGAGAAAAGCTTTAACCCTTAAAGTCTGATCGGGGAGTCACTTTGTACCATCCTGTCAGGTCTACAGAGCACTTTTATATGTAATTATAAAAAAAGATAACGGAGTCACTCAGCTAACAGTAGTATGTCTTGGCAACATGTAAGCTTTTGTCACTAGAAGTTTCCTTTCATGATATGGACCTTTAATAGCTCACAGTAATATCCCTTATAAAGGCTCACCTAGGAATAGGAGTTAGCAGAGCTGAAATATTCACCACTGTACACCTGCCCACAGCCTGCACAAGAAGAGTAAACCCTAAAAAGGTTGTAAAAATGAAAACAGCTTGATGGGACAAACCCTTTAAAGTAATACTGTTTTTGTACGGCCTGCCAATGCAGGGCCCCACGGCATGAGGTGTTTTTAGGTTTTCCCCGAAATTGGGAGGGTGTCGTGATTTCTCGCCCCTGAGGTATTAGGGGTTTGTAATCGGTGTCGGACCCTTGCTAGATGGTTTTATTGGGTATTTTTTTTTAAAAAGTGGGTGTGCAAAGTAAAAGGTTGTAGCGATTTTCTGAAAATGGCTTATTACGCTTTTTAAAAGAAAGGATGTAGAGGGCGAGTCAAAAGACCTAGGACACCATTTTATTCCCAAGAAAAGGGGTAACCTCATTCCACACAGTTATAAAACTAACCTCATGTGTAAAGGAACATTGTAGACTGCCAAAACACACCCAAAAAATTTAGGGTTTTGGCTTTTGGTTGAAATTTCAGGATGAAATAAAATTTTCTTTTAAAATTTTTTTTTAAAAATAAATGAGAACTCCTTTAGAGAAATGAAATGTTCATTTTTGTACCTTTTGACAACTTCTGATTTCTAACAAAAGCTTAAGGCCCCAAAATTCCCCAAGAGGTGTTAGACCCCTGAATCGTCAATAAATTTAGGAGAAATTTGAATTGGGGTTTTAAAAAAGTCCTCCCCACCCCCAATGTCAAAATGAGAGTTTAAACCAAAAAAAGCCACTTTTCAAATTTTCAAAGTACCCCACCATTGCAAAAGGGTTCAAGCAATGCCCAGGCGAAAAATGGGCCCCTGAATTAGAGTTACAAATGTATCGAGGGTTTTAAAGAGTACAGAAGACGAAAAAAAAAAAGGAAAAAGTTTTACGTTTTGGGTCCACACCAAGTACCAATAACGTAAAAAATGTCCTGCGAACCCCTTGGGAAAGCCAACCTCCAGGCATGTTTTTAAGGGGAGGGGGGGGCCCAAGGGCCCAAAATTTTTAAAAATGTCTAAGTTAAAAAATCACTTTGTTGCCTATAGCAACCAAAAGTTCTCCCCCATTTTCAAAAGCACTGATTGGTTTCTATGGGCCAAAAAAATGAATTTTTGACCTGACAGTTTTCATAAAGGCCCCAAAAAAAGCAAACCTTTTTAACCCTTTTTTCGTGTGGGCTGCGTTTTAGCAAAAGACCACCCCACCAACCAGGCAATCATCTAATGCTGGATCAAGGGAAAATTACCCCGGGCCGGGACTGGGTTCCCCTTGCGTTCAATGAGAAAGTCAAAACATCTATTTAAAATAAAAGGCCCAAAAAAGCTGGAGACGTCAAGGAGGCCCTTTTACACCATAAGTAAGGCCAAAGTAATGTGCGTAAGGGGTTTACTGTTAACTAATTTAAAAAAGATATTTAAAAAGGGGATAAAAAATCTATATGCTTTGTAAAAAGGAATACTATACCGGACAAATTCCCGTACTTATTTCCCGCACATCATCTTGTCAATATCGGGTTTTGTTCCCTTTAATTCCCTTTCCCAGTCCTTGTGTGCTTTTTACCCCCCCCCCCTTCAAAAAAACTAAACCCCGGGGTGAATATGTCCCAGGGGTCAATGAAGTAAGGTCCCTTACAACCCCCGTTTTCCCCAGGAGCCATCGAGCCCCGAGAAATTTAAAATAGGGGGACCTCCCCCGTATTCTTCCTAGTTTCCCTTAAAGAATTTTTTTATATGTTATTTAAAAAATTTCCTCCATTACATTAAAATTTGGACTTGTTTTGGGTAGGTAGGAACCGACGTTTTCATCACTATATAAAAAGAACATCTCCCCATGTTTCTTCACTATCGGGCATGAAATCACAATAAACCTTATCTGTTCTAGATCTATTAGGATCCAAAATTATTTATATTTGCCAAATGCCAGAATAATGAGAGAAAGAATGCGAGCAAGAATTTAAGGCATTTTGTTATTTTCTGCAAAGTCAAAAGTTTACATACATTTCATTAGTATTTGGTAGCTTTGCCCTTAAACTATGACGTGGGCCCAAACGTTTGGATATCCTTCCACAAGCTTCTCACAATAGTTGGTAGGAGTTTTGTTCCATTCCTCCTGACAGAACTGGTGAAACTGTGCCTTGTTTGTAGGTCGCCTTGCTCACACCTACCTTTTCAGCTTTGCCCATACATTTTCATTAGGATTGAGATCAGGGCTTTGTGATGCCACTCCAAAACATTGACTTGGTTATCCTTAAGACACTTTGTAACCAGTTTGGCATTTGGAAAACCCATTTCCACCCAAGGTTTAACTTCCTGGCTGATGTCTTGAGATGTTGCTTCAGTATTGCCACATAATCTTCTTTCCTCATAATACCATCTATTTTGTGAAGTGCACCCGTCCCTCCTTCAGCAAAACAACTCCACAACATGATGCTGCCAACCACCTGTGTTTCACGGTTGGGATGGTGTTCTTAGGCTTCCAAGCTTCTTCCTTTTTCCTCCAAATGTAACAATGGTCATTATGGCCAAACAGTTAAATATTAGTTTTGTCAGACCACAGGATATGCCTTCAAAAATGTAGGTCTATGTTCCTGTGTGTATTTGCAAACATTAATCTGGTTATTAAATATTTCTTTTGGAGTAATGGCTTCTTCCTGGAAGAGTGGCCTTTCAGCCCATGTTGATACAGTACTGGTTTTACTATGGCTAATGACACAATCATACCAGCTTCCTTCAGCATCTTCACAAGGTCTTTTGCTTTTGTTCTTGGTTGTTTATGAAACGTCGGAACCAAACACGTCATCTCTGAGACATAGAACCCGTCTCCTTCCTGAGCGGTATGATGGCTGGACATTCCCATCTTGTATGTACTTGCATATAATTGTTTACACAGATGAACAAGGCACCTTCAGGTATCTCGAAATTGTACCCAAGGATGATCCAGACTTGTGCAAGTCCACAATTTTCTTCCTGATATCTTGTCTGATTTCTTTAGACTTTCCCATAATGTTACATACATAAGCAGTGTGTTTCTGGTTTGACTCAAAATACATCCACAGGTGTGTCTCTAAGGGTATGTTCACACGGTGTATTGCGGCACGTTATACCATGTGTTTTGGGAGCTCGCGCTGATCAGTGCGTACTCCCGAGGCCGGGGTGGAGGGGTCGGTGGCCAGACGCCGGCCCCATATATATGCATTGGCAGTGGCACGTAATCACCGCAAGTAATTGACATGTCACTTATCCCCCCGCGCGTGCACAATATGATCATATTGAACGCGCGGGGGGACGAGGCGTAATCCATAGTTCTATATGAGAGCTATGGATTACCATAATTGTGGGGCGCATTTCACGGCGAAATGCGCCCCAAAATAAGCCATGTGAACATACCCCAACTCCGATGTTGCTAATAAATCAGAAGCTTCCAAATCCATGACATCATCATATGGGCTGTCCCAAATTGTTTAAAGGCAGAGTAATCCTAGTGTAGCAGGTCTAGCATGCCTTCATCTTGTATTTTCTTAAATATGCTGTTTCTTTAAATCCTTACAGGGGTTGTCTCACTACAAGGATTTTCTTTTTTTTGTTTAAAGTTTTTGCAAAAAAAGTCACTTTGTAATATGTGTCCATTAACAGTGTCCTACCTATTCCGAGATATCCCCACTTGTATGGGCTGCATCAGGTCCTCAGGTCGCTATAGCTACAGACCTGTTTGATCTATCCTGGTTGCTATAGTTACAGACCTGGCTTCTACTGCAGCCTAGTGGAAGACAGTAAACACGCCCCTGAATTCAAAATGAAACTAAGAAAACAGGACTGAGGTGAAATTAATCCATGTAGTGAGACAACTCCTTTAAGCTCCAGGCCTGAAAAAAACTTAATGACCGCACTTTTTTTTTAGGTTTTTTTTCTCTTTGCATTTCAACTGTCCTTTCATTTTTTTCAATGACACAGTTGTATGAGGCCGTATTTTATGTAGGAGAAGTAGTACTTTTTGGGGGCTTTTGAGTTTACATATAAATTACTGAAATATTTTTTTCAACTTTTTTTTTTTTTGACACCATTCACATTTCACACTAAATAAACTGATAAATTCTGCAGGTTATTACAGTTGTGTGGATACCCAGTATGTGTAGGTTTGACTTCTTTTGGTGTAATAAATGCACAATTCCTTTTTCTTAAATATTTATTTTTGTCATGAAGGGTTAACTTTTTTTTTTAACACTTAGTAATCATATCATATATGCTAATACATTAGACTGTCAGTTAGACACAGGCAGCAGTCAGGGCAGCACACAATGGGCCCTGACTGCAAACCTGTTATACATACATCCCTGGGACTACTTTAAGTTCTCAAAGCTTCCTAGCATTTCAAGAGACTGCACAATGAACAAGGCTGTTAACTACAGCTCTGTTCCTAGCCCAGCTGCAGAAAGACCACCAGCCCCGCCTGCTGTCTATAGTCAGTGGGCGGTCATTAGGAAATGTTTCACAGTTGGTTTTCAGTAGATCTAGCAGAAGCTTTCAGTTTGAACAATATACTGAGCTGTACTGACATCTGTGTTGATTCCTTTCTAAAATTGAATAGAACACAGTAGTTGACCTTCAAGTAGCAGGTGTCACTAGAAACAAGGTTGAAAAGATATGTGCTATGAAAACAATAGAAAACAGAGTCTCATCCACGAATCAAACTAAGGGTGTGTTCACACGTTGTGCTGACCCCGTGTTTTAGATGCGTGTTTGGATTCAATGTAAAACATGCATCGCCGTTCAGACAATACATGGACGCTGCGGAGAAAAGCCGCCCCCCTGTGGCTGTGTGCACGGCCGCAAAACAGTGCAAATACCGGTTGGGATTTCCAACCGGTATTTGCAGTGTGCCATGTGAACGGCCCCTAAGGGAGCGCTGAAGGACACAAGCTACATGCTGCAGTGGAGACATAGCCTAAGGGAGCACTGGGTGTAGGACACACGCTACATGCTGCAGTGGAGACATAGCCTAAGGGCGTGCTGGAGTAGGACACGTGCTGCAGTGGAGACATAGCCTGAGGGCGTGCTGGAGTAGGACACGTGCTGCAGTGGAGACATAGCCTAAGGGCGTGCTGGAGTAGGTCATGTGCTGCAGTGGAGACATAGCCTAAGGGAGCACTGGAGTAGGTCATGTGCTGCAGTGGAGACATAGCCTAAGGGAGCGCTGGAGTAGGACAAGTGCTGCAGTGGAGACATAGCCTAAGGGCGTGCTGGAGTAGGACACGTGCTGCAGTGGAGACATAGCCTAAGGGCGTGCTGGAGTAGGACACGTGCTGCAGTGGAGACATAGCCTAAGGGAGCACTGGAGTAGGACACGTGCTGCAGTGGAGACATAGCCTAAGGGAGCACTGGAGTAGGACACGTGCTGCAGTGGAGACATAGCCTAAGGGAGCACTGGAGTAGGACACGTGCTGCAGTGGAGACATAGCCTAAGGGAGCACTGGAGTAGGACACGTGCTGCAGTGGAGACATAGCCTAAGGGAGCGCTGGAGTAGGTCATGTGCTGCAGTGGAGACATAGCCTAAGGGAGCACTGGAGTAGGACACGTGCTGCAGTGGAGACATAGCCTAAGGGAGCACTGGAGTAGGTCATGTGCTGCAGTGGAGACATAGCCTAAGGGAGCGCTGGAGTAGGACACGTGCTGCAGGCTTTGGCTTCTTTGCCCGTTTTGCTATGATCTTCCTAGCGAAACCCTCTTCCACTAAGTCCGCTCCCTTAAGTGGAGGAAAGGGAAAGCCTGGTCTCCACCATCCTGTTCTCCCATCAGGGACCAGCGTGTTAATCATACAATGGAGATACAGCTAGTCCTGACTACACTGACGCTGTGCCCCTCCGTAGCCGGCTCTGTGTGGGGGCGCTCCGTGCCCCTCCGGAGCCGGCTGGTGGGCGCTCCGTGCCCCTCCGTAGCCGGCTGGTGGGCGCTCCGTGCCCCTCCGTCGCCGGCTGGTGGGCGCTCCGTGCCCCCTCCGTAGCCGCCTGTGGGCGCTCCGTGCCCCCTCCGTAGCCGGCTGGTGGGCGCTCCGTGCCCCTCCGTAGCCGCGCTGTGGGCGCCTCGAGCCCTCCGTAGCCGGCCTGTGGGCGCTCCGGGCCCCCGCCGTAGCCGCCTGTGGGCGCTCCGTGCCCCCTCCGTAGCCGCCTGTGGGCGCTCCGTGCCCCCTCCGTAGCCGCCTGTGGGCGCTCCGTGCCCCCTCCGTAGCCGCCTGTGGGCGCTCCGTGCCCCCTCCGTAGCCGCTGTGGGCGCTCGGTGCCCCTCCGTAGCCGCCTGTGGCGCTCGGTGCCCCCTCCGTAGCGCTGTGGGCGCTCGGTGCCCCCTCCGTAGCCGCCTGTGGGCGCTCGGTGCCCCTCGTAGCCGCCTGTGGCGCTCGGTGCCCCCTCCGTAGCCGCTGTGGGCGCTCGGTGCCCCCTCCGTAGGCCTGTGGGCGCTCGGTGCCCCCCTCATGTAGCCGCCGTGGGCGCTCGGTGCCCCCTCTGTAAGCCGCTGTGGGCGCTCGGTGCCCCCCTCTGTAGCAGGCCTGTGGGCGCTCGGTGCCCCTCTGTAGCCGCCTGTGGCGCGTCGGTGCCCCTCTGTAAGCCGCCTGTGGGCGCTCGGTGCCCCTCTGTACCCGCCTGTGGGCGCTCGGTGCCCCCTCCGTAGCCGCCTGTGGGCGCTCGGTGCCCCCTCTGTAGCCGCCTGTGGGCGCTCGGTGCCCCCTCTGTAGCCGCCTGTGGGCGCTCGGTGCCCCCTCTGTAGCCGCCTGTGGGCGCTCGGTGCCCCCTCTGTAGCCGGCTGGTGGGCGCTCGGTGCCCCTCCGTAGCCGGCTGGTGGCGCTCGGTGCCCCTCCGTAGCCGGCTGGTGGCGCTCGGTGCCCCTCCGTAGCCGGCTGTGGGCGCTCGGTGCCCCTCTGTAGCCGGCTGTGGGCGCTCGGTGCCTATGCACGTACAATAATACCAGGCTCGAGTGTATACGTCAATAACTACTCCAGCCACCAGAGAGCGCTGTGTACAGAGCGTCCGTCCCTCTCGCCTTGTGCTGTTCTCTATGGTCACACGCTTCCTGGTCGCGTCTACGTCACTGCACGGCGCACGTGCTGAGGCTCCCAGCAGGTATGTGTGTGTGTGTGCCTGGCGTTCATACCGCTCCGCTATTACTAGTATTTGTATCAATCACTGGTGCCGCAGTTTAGCGTCAGATCCTGATGCGCAAGTGCCGCCCGCCCCACGCGCCGCTTGTGTGAGAGGCCGGTACCTTGTACGCTCTGTGCGTTGTGTGTCAGGGCTGCAGCAATGCGGCGCGCTCCCCTGGCCGCCTCCATTTGTGTTCTCCAGAAACCAGAGCCAAAACCTGATTGGTTGTGATGGAGACTGGTGCCAATATACCCTCCCCCGTTATCCACATGAGGCGCTGTGGCCCCTTCTGCCCGCACCCCCGGCTTGTAATACTCTGCCCATCTACTGGGGATACAGGTGGTGACTGGGATGACTTATCTGATGCATTGGAAAGCTCTGGGTGCGGTCAGTGCTCTCTGTATAGGAAGGCTCAGTGTTCTTATACCTGGTGGATGCTCTGGATACCGGGCAGCAGAGTGCGTCAGACTGACTGGGTCATCACATTGCAGATGTCCATGGAGGGGACGCAGCCGCCCATAGACAGATACAGCTGGTGCTTTACGCTCTTCTTACTACACTTTAGTGTCCTGCACCAAAAGCGTAAACCACAGAGGAATCCAACTGTTCTATCAATGTCTATGGGCCGCCTGCAGCTCGGTCACAGCATCCTCAACACATACCTGAAACGTACGCTACCGTTCTAAAGTTTGGGGTCACCCAGACAATTTTGTGTTTTCCCTGATACTTTTATTGATCAAATGAGTTACAAAATGAATAGAAATATCGTCCAGACATTGACAAGGTTAGAAATAATGATTTTTATTTGAAATAATAATTTTCTATTTCAAACTTTGCTTTCGTCAAATAATGCTCCCTTTGCAGCAATTTCAGCATTGCAGACCTTTGGCGTTCTAGCTGTTAATTTGCTGAGGTAATCTGGAGAAATTTCACCCCATGCTTCCAGAAGCTCCTCCCACAAGTTGGATTGGCTTGATGGGCACTTTTTATATACCATACGGTCAAGCTGCTCCCACAACAGCTCAATGGGGTTGAGATCTGGTGACTGCGCTGGCCACTCCATTACAGATAGAATACCAGCCGCCTGCTTCTTCCCTAAGTAGCTCTTGCATCATTTGGAGGTGGCTTCGGGTCATTGTCCTGTTGCAAGTTGAAATTGGCTCCAATCAAGCGCCCCCCCCCCCCCCACAGGGTATGGCATGGCGTTGCAAAATGGAGTGGTAGCCTTCCTTATTCAAAATCCCTTTTACCTTGTACAAATCTCCCACTTTATCAGCACCAAAGCAACCCCAGAGCATCACATTGCCTCCACCAACCCCAGACCATCACATTACCTCCACTAGCACCAACCCCAGACCATCACATTACCTCCACCAGCACCAACCCCAGACCATCACATTACCTCCACCAGCACAACCCCAGACCATCACATTACCTCCACTAGCACCAACCCCAGACCATCACATTGCCTCCACCAACCCCAGACCATCACATTACCTCCACTAGCACCAACCCCAGACCATCACATTACCTCCACCAGACCACCCCCGACCCTACATACCTCCCCAGCCCAACCCCCGACCATCAATTACCTCCACTAGCACCAAC
>JAODAL010023254.1:0-63035 GCA_025379985.1 Phyllomedusa bahiana
ACAAAGTTTTTCCATTTACTCACATAATCTTTAGAATTTTTTCGCTTTGTAAAAGGTTTTTGGGGTCTTTGTTCCCTGTGAAAAAGGGGGGGGAGTTTATAATTATGGTCCTTTGGAACAGAAATTGGTTTTCTAAGTGGCATTTCTCCATCAAAATTTTTTAAATTTAAGGGGGCTGAGAAGTCATATTTTTTAATTTTTGGATAAATGCTGTTTTGGGAAAAATTTCCCGCAACACTACGGGTCCTTTTCCCAAAAAAATGGGGTTTTCTAAAGACATTTGTTCTTCAAAATTTTGCCCAAAGGGGTCAAGGGTGTTGGTGTGTCATAAAAAACAAAATTTGGTGGACCCGGGAAATGTACAAAATTGAAAAAAATGACTTGTTTTTGCAAGATTTTAACTTAGCTACCCAACCCCTGTAATGAAAAAACCCCATTTAATAAAATTTAAAAAAAGAGAAAAAAAGACAGGGTTTGGGATTCCTTCCTTTTTTAAAAAATTTTTTTTCGGGGAATTAAACTACTAAAAAAATTGAATGTACAAAATGGGGGGGAAAAAAAAAAATTTCCCCTCTGCCCTTGGGTTAAAAAGGGAGGTACGGAAGACTTGCCCAAATGTAGGTTTTTTCAGGGGACAGGGAGTATGGAGCCGGGCCCGAGAACAAAGTACAGAGAAAATTTTCCTCCAACCCTTTTGATTAAAATGAAAGAATAATCCAAGAAAAGGGGGGCCAACCTGGGTGTAAAAAGGAGGGTTAAACCACCATATTTCCAAGTGAAGCTCAATTGGTCCACACTCTTACGGAGGGGCAAGCGTTTTCCCCCAGTGTCTTGATTTGTGTATGAGGAAGGTTTGGAGGTCTCCCTACACTTCCGCACTCTGCTTCAGCACGCTGTTTTCGTTTGCTGCGTCATAAGGGCTTTTTTACCGGGAAAATAGATGACAGACACTACCCTGGGCCCACCGCCCCCAAATGTAATTTGGGCCCCTGGCACGGGGAACCCCCGTGTTAACAAAAAAATTTGGCGGGACGGCAGCACAAATTCTCCCCGTTAGGAGCAATAGGAAAGCTTCAAATTTCTCTAAAAAATTTTGATTTTAAAAAAGGTGATTTCTGTGGGGTTAAGTAGTGTCAAAAAGGGCCCCAGGCCGGGACCCCAAATTCCCAAAAATTTTAAAACCAAAAAATTTTTCTGGGGTTTGGAGCACATGGGGGTGGCATCTTTTTACTCCGGGGAGTTGTCCCTAATCACTGAAGAAGGTTTTGGGAAAGGGAAAAAGGGAAAAACCCATTAAATTTTGGTTTGGTTTAAAATCACTCTCAGAAGCCAGGAGGAAAATTGTCTTTAAAACTAAGAAGTGTTTTTGGGGTGATTGGGAAAACTTTTTTTTATTACAAATGGGGTTTGTGGGGACTTTTTAACACATCTACACGTGTAAAAAATACCTTTAAAAAAACTGCAGGGAGGGGTGTATGTTGCATGTTATCCCCTTTGGAAAAAAAAAACCCAAAATGAATAATCTAAAAACTAAAAATAAAACTTCCCTAAATAAATTCTGTAAACAAATGTCAGTTACCAAAAAAAAAAACTAAATGACAGTCATAAAAAAAAAACAAGTGCCCTTTGTGATCTGTGGGTCAAACCGTTCAGGGGCCAGCTGTGGCCCAGACAGGAATAGTTATGTCCGTGAAACTAAAATGGTTTTTGAAAGACTCTTTTTCCGGCCCTTTTTTTAATTTGGGTCAGACAGGTTTAATGGTCTTCGGGGGTACAGGACAGAAGTAGTTAAGTCCAGTTCAAAAAAAAAAAGGTGGTTGAAAGACCCCTTTTTTTTCCGGCATTTTAAATTTGGGGGTCATGCGGTTTGGGGCTCTTTGTGCGTTCCAGCGGTACCAAATGCCCCTTCAAGTAAAAGAGGGTTTCTGGCCTTCGGCATTTTTAATTTGTGGGCTGAAGGTTTTAAGGGGCATGCGTGGTCAAGACAGGGATAGTGAAAAGGTCTTTGACTTTTTTTTTGTGGGTTTTTTAACCCAAGTGGTTTGCCCAAGGCTAAGTTCCACGGGTTAACGGGGGGGCGTAATTCGCCCCCCAATTTCCCGGGTTTCCGGGGGGGGGACGGGCGGGGGGGCGACGGGGGGGCCAGCCTTCGCCGGCCCATGAAACCCACTTGCTCGGGGGTATACGCCGCAGAAAAATGACCTTCAATTTTCTCCCCCCTCTGCGTATTCGCCGAGCAGGGAGCGGGGACTTAATGCATATTCCTTTTGAACTGTCATTACCGTGTTACTGGGACGGGTTTAGCCGTAATTGGGGCACTTCGGCGCGTAAATTTGGACAAATTACTCCCAGAATAAGCCGGTGAACATGGGGGGCCCAAGAGTAGCCGTATCCATTTTATGTTTGGTGTTAATTTCCCGCTTCCCATCCCCCTCTTTTTTGGGGAAGAAAAAAAGGTGTTTTTTCCCTCCCCGAGACTTTAATGGTCATCGGGGATAATCTATTATCGACTTCGGGGTTCTTTTTGATGTGTTGAGCGATTTCGTTTTGGGTATCGCATCGGGCGATAAACGATAGCGGCCACCATCGATAAGGGTTTTTCGATAGGAGCATCGATATGAGATGACCATTAAACTATGGGAGGCAAAACACCTTATTCTTACACCAACGGGGGTTGGAGAAGTGGAAATTAACATCCACAACAGTCAAATGGATACGGCTACATTTAGGCAAAACAATTTTGGGTTATAAAAGCCACAAAAAAAAAAACAACACCCTTCACATCCCGTTTGTACCACAGCATGACCCTTAAACCTGCATCACCCACAAATAAAAAGTGCCAGAAGCAGTATGATTTGAACCATCATCTTACTTGCACGGACCATGAATATCTGTCCTGGAACGCAGCATAGCCCCAAACCTGGCATGAACCCCCAACATTTAAAAGTGCCGGAAAAAGTGTCTTTCAACCCACCAATTTGAGAGTTATCACTCGGACAGTGACTATACCTGTCCCTGGGCCCACAGAGGCCAGGGCTGTAGTTACAGTGGGTGCGTGAGAGCCCAGGCTGCGTCCGTTCATCTATTAACAACGCAGGTTAAATGCCCTGATCGACGCAGCAAACTAAAACTGTCGAGCTGAAGCAGAGTGCGGAAGCGGAAGTGAGAGAACTCCAGCCATCCTCAGTACACCAGTCAATACCTTGGTAGCGCTTGCCCCTCCCGAATGAAGTGTGGACCAATAGAGCTTCACCTTTAATACTGGTGGTTACGCTCCTGTTACAACCCAATGTTGCCTTTATCTTGCATTTTTTTCTCATTATTACTCACATTGCTGGAGTGAAATGTCACTGTAACTTTTGTTCTCGTGTCCGTGCTCCATACTCCATGTCCTCGAAAAACCTACATCTGTGTCACGTTTTCCTGGACCTCCCTTGTAACAATTCAGAGGAATTTTTTCAAACCAGTATTTTGTACATGCAAGTTTTAGTACTTTAATTCTAGAAACAACATTTTTAAAATCGGATGAATCCCACCATGTCTTTTGTTAATCTTTTTTATTGTAGCTAAATGGGTTGTCTCAATAAAGGGATGATAGCTATGTTTAAAGATCTTGCAAAAACAGTTCAATTTGGCAATATGTGTCCATTAACGTGTCCTACAGCCTATTCCTAGTTTCTGACAGCAACCATCACCCTTGACCCACTCTTGACCATTGTTAAGAACAATGTCTGTTAGAAACAACATATTTTATAATAGGACCTGTGTATAGCTGCATGTCACAGCAAAATGCTTACCAAAAAATTCAAAGCATGACCCTTGTGAGCCACTTTGGACAATTTTGAAGAACAAATGTCTGATCGAAACAACAATTTTAATAAAAGGAACTGTAAGTATACTGCATGTCACATCAAAATGCCCCCAAAAAATTCAAAACATGACCCTGAGCCACTTTGACAATTGTGAAGAACAAATGCTATTAGAAAACAACATTTTTTAGAATAGGACCTGTAGTATTGCTCCATTTTCAAAGCAGCATGACCCAAAAAAATTATAAAAATTACTTCACAAGCCACTGTAAAAATAGTGGAATGAGAAATAGCCACTAGAATCCACATTCAGTTCCAAAGGGACCGATGATTATTGCTGTATCTCACAGCAACAACCCCAAAAAATATAAAATTATGACTTCTAAGCCACTGTATCAAAATTTGAGGCCAACATGAACCCAAAAACCATTTACAATGTAAAAATTCAAAAGATGAAGTGAGTAAATTGAATATGGTTTTTGTCCCATGCAAACCTTGGTGTCCTTTAGTCTCACAACAGTCAAAACCAGCAAAATGAACTGTTGGAATTGAATAAAAAATTGTCAGTAAGAAATGAATCATTTAAAATACGTTTTCAAGAGGACCATTTCTGTTTTGGAGAGTAATGAGAAGTAGACCAGTCAACTATCTGTGACCTCCGGCCATTGGGGTGGTGCCACAACATCATCAGAGATCCATACCGATTACATCTTGAAGAAAGTCCAAAGATCCACATTATCTGTGTTAAAGCCGGATTGCGTATTGTCTGAAATGACTCCTCCACTGAGCTGACGTCCGCTCAGATATGACGCTGGCTGCTGGGCAGGACAAACACTATCTATGGCGTGGCCGAGGCCAGCTCGGGGCCATTCGTCCATTTTGGATACCCATAAGTCTATTGAGTTCCGGAACACATACAAAAACAACGGTTGTTGAGACGCAGAAAGTCCGTGCACCATGATCTAAAGCTGGTCTCAGGTGTTGTATCTGTGGCTGCATTGCCTGCGTTGGTGCAGGTGGTAAATAAAGATTGCCAGAGGTCACCTTAGGCTTCTGCCACCTTGCCTGCTGCTGCTGGCCGGCCCCAAACCTTCCCCCGTCTACGGCTACTTGGCACCTCTATAAACATCGGTCACGTCGCTGGCCTTGTTCCACCGTGACATTTAGAAGAACGTGAAGGAGACGCAACAGATGTCTTCATTTGATGCACTCAGCAAGACTCCATTTCCTGCATTTTCCTCTCTATTAGGGTGGGTGGATTGTGAGAAAGTGCCGAGTTTTTGTTTTGTACCCTGGTGGATCCAGTAGTGGGACACACCGTAACTATTTACATTATTGATGGCCCTTAACATGCAAGGATCATGTTGGAGGGAAATGGAGCATCCAAGCACAACATTGAAGATGGATCCTTGAGTTCTCAAGCCTCTGGGTTGAGGGGCACAGCAAACTCATCTCCTCATCTGCCTCAAATTCACCCAACCTCTTATCCAAGGCAGGGACGACGGTGGTCCTATGAGGAATACCTCCTCCTCCCTCCGCTTCCCTCCGACACAGCTTCCACACAGCCCTGACCTTGCCTCAGATGATGCCCCCTGAGAGGCTGAAGGGCCGCTTGCACAGACTCTGACCCTGAACCACTTGCCTAATGAAGACCGATAAAATTGAGAATACTTGTCCGGGCCCTTGTGGATCTTTGACGGAGAGAAAGGCTCCATGTCTCGCATCTGTGATCCGTACTCCTCCTCGTCGCTGCGGACCTGATGTTTCAAGAGTGTCCCACGATCAACTCCAGCACTAAGATCACAACAAATGGTCATGCTGACAAGGTGCATCGTCCGCACTGACCATTTTGGTGGCTTCTTCAAAACAGCAAGGGATGGTGCAGATCTCTTTCACCTGCCTCCACTCTCGGTGGCTCAACACGCCCGAGGTCCGCACCGCTGCATGTCAGCCCATGTGTCACTGTCACAGTCGTAACTTGCTTATTGGCTTTTTGCGCTGCTGCCACAATCGCTGAAGCATGTGGAGGGTGGAATTCCAGCGTGTTGCCACTCAACAATGAGACGGTTTACGGGGAGCCGAGCTGACGCTGCAATGACGCAGCACAGGCTTGACTAAGCAGGGAGCGAACTCGGAAGTGCGAACTCATAACTCGAGCCTCTTCAGCAGGCGTCAGAACCCGGGTAGCTCTTTAAGAAATTTTATCTGGACGACACGGTTCATGTACACTTTTGCCAGGCAAGGGATTGCTCCAGCTTACCGAACTTAAGGGCGGCCAGCAGATTATTCGCCCGTTTATCGCAACACCACCTATGCTGGCACTAGGTTTCTTGTCACCCACCCGCGCTCTTTCTCGTTGCGGAGAGCTGACCACAGCTCCTGACCCTGTGTGTGGAACGGTCTCCAAGGCAGATTAATTTCCAACACGGCCTGGTGTCTCTGGCACGTGAAGCCACCAAGGACCTTGTGGAAAGAGCCCTGCACCATCCCTCGGTTTTTGACGAGCGTGCGTCTGAGCCTGAAGCCACCGTCACCCCAGAGACAATCCAACTCCACCCCAGCTCACCCAGTGAGCTGTCACAGAGATATAGCGGCCTTGCCGTGCATACTAGTCACGTGTCGGTGGAGATGGACTTTTCCGGACACAGATGCAGACAACGCGCTTGAAATTTTTAGATAACAAAACGTGGCTGGCCAGAGGCAGGACGCTTTTCTGCAAAGAAATGCCATGCTCCGTCTCTGGTATTGGGGGCAGGCGAGGGCCAAGACGTTGCGAACCCATCTGTGTCAAACGCAGAACCGGAAAGGCAACATTTCCGAAGTGCCAAGAACGCCTGGCAAGCCGACATTCAGGCTTTTTGTCTTAGGATGGTTTGGTTTAAAGTGTTTCTTCTGCTCCCAAACTG
This sequence comes from Phyllomedusa bahiana, assembly GCA_025379985.1. Classification (NCBI taxonomy): domain Eukaryota; kingdom Metazoa; phylum Chordata; class Amphibia; order Anura; family Hylidae; genus Phyllomedusa; species Phyllomedusa bahiana. The sequence goes on from JAODAL010023254.1 coordinate 6,716, forward strand.
GAAGACAGAGGGCATGCTGCTAGACTGGCCGCTTTCGGCGTGCGGACGTCAAACTGCGGAAGAAAGGGGTAGGATAGTCTCTGTTGGTGCTGGTGGAACTCGGGACGAACGGTGGACGGCTGAAGCGGAAGGCTGATCCCTGATCATGACTCTGTGAACATGGGCAGCTGAGAATCGCTGACTACAAGATTGGCTGATTGTTATTTAACTGCAAGGTGGATATATCAACACAGGTGGAATTGTAAAATGAAAATGAACACCTTATCTGAATTGCTATACTGATATAAAAAGTGAGTTTTGCACCTAACAAAGAGACCTGCAGTTACTAGAAAAGATGTGTATCCAATATAAGTTCAGGCTGGGGGAGGGGGGCGCCCACTATCCATGAAATATTTCAATAGCAAACGGTGAATAATAAAGATATTGCATAGCTGCAATGTGTCTATACACTAAGTCCTTAGTGAACTTTATCCAGTGTTCTATATAGATAAAGCTTGTCTGAGTTTCGACTCCGTGCCCCCCCCCCCCCCCACCGCTCCCCCCGTGTTTTTTTACAGCGGTAGATGCTGCTTAAAAAAATTCTCTAGCTAACTAATAAAATCTCAAAATCTCAAAATTTAACAAAATTTTGGGAAGGATCACAACTAATAGTAGGGGTTTTTCTTGGGGCAAAATAGGAAATAATTTTTTTCTGAGGGTGTTTTCCCCGGCAGGGGCGCAAAGTCCTATTCCCATGAGACGCTTTAGGGACACTAAGGGGGGAACAGGAAACGCTGTTCTATGTAATACGAGGGGCCCGTGATTTTTAAACCCAAAACGCCAAAACCCTACACATCCCAGTTTATGACGCAAAACACCAAAATTTCCCCCTGCTTTTTATTCTGGGAATCTGATTTTTCTGGGCCCCCCAAAATTACAGGAAGCGCCGAAAATTTGGGGCGATCTTAATAGATGAAAAAAAGAAAAAAATTTGAGGACTTCTCGGGGTTTACATATTTTATCAAAAGATGTTTTAAAGGCTGGGCCCCCGACTTTTTAAAGTGATTCAAAATCGGGCAGTCCTACCCATCTTTACCTCTCAATTGACCAATCAGGCCCCCGCTGGGTCAAAACCCCCTCCATTATTCAGAGAGGAAAAAAAAAAAAGCACCCAACCGTTTAAGCTGCCCCCTTATGAAAAGCCTGTGAAAAAGGGACCCCGGGGGCAGAAAAAACCCAAAAAGGAAGCCCCCTTTCCCTTCCCAAAAATGGTTTAAAAACAATGTACACCAAGTATAAAAAGTATTTTCTGCACACTAAAAATTTCTGAAAAAACGTTTTCAAAACCCGGGGGGCCCCCGGCCGGGCTGGGGGCACACAGGGAATGTAAAATGTCACACCCCAGACCGCCGCCTGCAGCTTAAACATCTTTTTTATTCCCAAAAAATGTGGGAAAAAAAGAGTCCAAAGTTTTTTCAAAGTTTTGAAAAATACATAAATGCTTCTTTAGGTATTTCCCCGAGTGTAAAAGCCCTTTTTTGCAGTAAAGTCCGCTGGCGGCGGTCTGTGTGTGTACTTTCATTTTCATGTGTGCCGCAGCCCTGCCCGTGGGACCCAGGGTTTGCATACGTTTTTTTTTTGAAATTGGGTTTTTGTTTTGGCCCGAAAAAACTTTTTACTTGGGTTTAAAATTGATTTTAAACCTATATGGGGAAAAAAAGGGGGTGCTTTCCCTTTTTTGGGTTTTTTGTCCCCGCCCACTCTCACAGGCTGGGCATAAGAAAGGGGAAACTTCAGGTTGGGGGGGTTTTTATTTTTTCTTTTGAATAATGGAGGTCGGGTTTGAACCCCAGGGGAAGGCCTGATTGGGTTTAATTGAGGGGGTAAAGATAGGATAGGATGCCCATTTTTGAGATCACGTTGAAAATTCGTGGGCAAACTTAAACATCTTTTGATCAAAAATGGAACCGAGGGATCTTAATAATGTCAAAAAAGATTTTAAACCTTTAAATTTTCGCATGATTGAAAATTTCATCACCAAAAAAAAACCTTGCCGATTTTAACCCTTTTTCGGGTAAAAATCGCCTTTAAAATACTTATTGATAATTGCCGATATCGGGCTATCGAACCCGATTACGATAGTCAAGTAAAACGCTCATCACTTTCAAAAATAATCTCAAATAAAAATTTAAACCTTTTTTTAAAGGGTGATAAAGGCTCACTCAAAAAGCGAAAAATTTTGCCAAAAAAAGAAATTTGAAAAACACCAGGGCATATTAAAAAAAAAAAAAAAAAGAGGCTTTCTACAGCCCCATTCACATTATATTTTGGCCCTTTGGTGGGATACCTTGATAACGTTATCCTGATGGATGCCACAGTTTTTTTTGTTTGGAACAGAAAGCATTCGTTGGGAAACCGAGCAAACGCAGGTCAGTACACACTAAGTTCCATAGCTCTTTCATAGCCATGCTGCAAAATCTGTCAGGATAAATTATTATGGGTATCCAATAGGATAACCCTGACGGAAGCAAAAAACTTGATGTGAATGGGGCCTAACTTCTGGATGGATTAAGAAAGCCACCACATATAGAAGTAATAAAAGAAAGCACGGCACACTGTTAATATAAAAAAACCTATATGAAAATTTAATTATATATAGAAACGGTATACTAAGTACAAGGGAAAAGTGAAGTGCACAACTGCCGAAATCTATTGGTAAAGAATCTAAATATATAGAAAACATAGGAAAAATAGTTCAAATATGTAATGTTCCTATTGCTCCATGTGGGTATGGAAGCATCATATGTACAGGAACAAAATAAGGTTTTGATACCTTATTAAAACATTATTCATTAGTATAAGATTTACATTGAGGTCTAGGTTGCATCTATCGGCAATATTGAAAAATAAGTGTATCTATTTTTCTTTAGTTATTAATGTGGATAGGTAAGTTGTAGAATTTCTCTACCTAGTCCAAACAATGCTCATTTGAGTATCTGCTGATCCTTTTCCTAAATTTTTTGTTTCCTAATATACCCTACCTAATATCAAGGACAAACTATGTCTACGATGGTAGAGTACCAATTTTTGTTGCATCATCTGCCCTTTTGTATGTTTTTGTCATTCACCTACAACATAAAAGCTCGGCCCAGATGTCAGGTTAATTAATGTGATTAACTTTCTTTTGTTCCACCTTAAATTCAATTTCACCATTTGGGGAGCCAAATTAAATGTAAAAGTATTAGTGTTCTTATTGAGAGGGGAAAGAAGATTGAACCTGGGCCTTTTGATTGGACTACTTCTGACCTAAGCCTTAGAGTTTTTTTTAATTTAATTGACCTGCACACTTAATAGAAAATAGAGAGATCTGGCTGCGGTCTTAACAGAAGCCTGAGGATGTCTTGTATTTTTATGGAGAACATCCGAGTTAACCACGATTTGTAGCATTAGAAAACAAGAATGAAGGGGCTTTGGGAGAAAAATAGACATCTTGCAGAAAGCTGAAAATATCATCTGTGCAGAGAACATGATTGCAGTCAGGCTTGCTAGGCCTCTTATTGAATTAACAGAAAAGTAAAATGGTCACAAAATGTATGACCATTATGTGCACTTTAAAGGGATTAATGTGAATTTCAAAGAACTATAATTGCTGTCTGGTTTTTTTTCTTGGAATACATTATGAATGTTACATTAGATATGTGTTATTTTTAAATTAAGTAACTGACATATATGTATGTATTTGTAAGCCACCCTTGTGTAAAACTGTATTCTATTATACACTACTCCACAAAAAGGTGTATTTGGCTTGAAATTTCAGGATGAACATACAATTTCTTGAATTTTTTTTAAATGCAGTAAATGAGGCCATCTCTTAACTATAGAATGCACAACGGTTCAGTGTTTTAGTATTTTTTGCACAACTTGCTGATCTCGAACAAGGAACTTAATAGCAAAATTCCCAACTGGTGTTTGATCCCTGAATCGGCCAGTAAATTTAGAGGATCAATTTGAATTGGGATTTAAACAGTCCTCCTCATAAATGCTGTTCACATTTTAACATCACGAGACCAAGGTAACGCTTTACCATTGATCAACAGTTCAAGCAGGATGCTCTCCGGAAGTGGTCACCAAGCTTAGAGTGTCACAGAGTGTCATCAGCAGGTTGCTGAGATACAGAGAGACTGGAAGAGTCACAGGCAAAGTAGTGGACTTCCTTTGGCTACATCACACACTGATGACCGCTTCATTGTAAACCATGTCCTGCAGAACTGGATGATGAATGCCAGACACATTTAAGGGAGGTGGGAGGCAATCAAATGTCATGTCAGACCATTCGTAAACATTTATATCAGCGTGGTCTGTGTGCTAGATGACTGGCGAGGGTACCTAACCACACCACCAGGCACAGGCATCGTCATCTTGCATGGGCCAGAGAGCATCGCTGGATGAGGGACCAGTGGTCTTTAGTGGTATTCAGTGATGAAAGTAAATTTACTCTAAACGGGCATGATGGCCAACAACTAACTGTTGAACTACATGGTGAATCATGGGTGTCAAAGGATCATTGATGCAAGTGGTGAGCTAAGAATAGCCCATCTCGTCTCGTCCCATGGAAGAGCTACTGTAGCACAAGTTTCTAAAAAGTTTATGCTGGCTATGATAAAAGGGAGTAACTTCATAATCTTGGAAACATGGGGGCTGGAATAGGCAGTGTGATGCTATGGGCAATGTTCTTTCCGGAAGCCTTGGGTCTTGACATTCATGTGGATGTTTACTTAAAGAGAACCTGTCACATAGTTTATGCCCCCTTTGCTGAGGGCAGAACAAGCTGTGACAGACATGCTGTTTCCAGCGCTGTGTCCCTTATTCTGTAAGATGATGTAGTTTTCGTGTATTTAATGCTCAAATCTGCAGTTTTCAGCCAGAGTCAACTGATAAACCTATTACCTTAAATAGGTAGAAATGTAAATAACTGTTGGTGGGTGGGGCTAATACCTACTCATGAATAAGATTTGAGGGGTAAATGCTCTAAAACTGCTGCATCTTACAGAATAAGGGACACAGCGCTGGAAACAGCATGTCTGTCACTAGCTTTTGCTGCCCTCAGCAAGAGGGGCATACCCTATGTGACAGGTTCCCTTTAATATGTAACACCTACCTAAGCACTGAAACAGTACACTGCCATAAACTTGTGGACATTTAAATTTAGTGTAAAGGTGCTCTCTCATGACGGCGGACTCATGTGGAAGGATGATGCACCTTGCCACATTGCAAAAATTATTTAGGAATTGTATGAGAAAAACAACAGAGTTGAAGAATGTTGTCTTGGTGTGAAAGTTTTCCAGATCTCAATGTGATTGAAGATCTGTGGGATGTGCTGGGCAAAACTGGGCCAGTCCATGAATGCTACAAAACTTAAAGGATCCGTGGCTAACATCTTGGAGCCAGATTTCACGAGACACTTTCAGAGAACTTGTGGAGTCAATGCCTCTAAGCTTCAGAGCTGTTTGACTGCAATAGGGGACAGGTGATTTAAATTTATGGCTGATCGGAATGTATGTTACTGGTAATGTGTAAGAGCAGGCATTGTATGGTGTGCCTAGGGGATCTATAGAATGCAAAAAAAGGGACCTCCGAGTATAAAACATATTTTTATGCAATGCCAAATGGCAAACCAGAAAAGTATCAAACAAGTTTTTATTGTCAGTTGGCGAGGCAGTGTTTAGCAGCAATGAGATCTAAGCATTTCAATTTCCACAACCTATATTGTTCTGTAAGAGAATGCTGAAACAAGGTATTATTTGGCCAAGAATTATGGCATGCGGACAATTCTATGTAGAACTGTCTAAACATCTGTTTTATTCTAACTGAAACCACTTATCAAATGCTAGTGAGTTATGTGAAATAAGCTAAGACGACTAATAAGGAGTAACCATGAGACTATTGACTGCTGAATTGCTATGGTGATAGAAATGAGAAGCTAGCTTGCCCTCTTAAAGGGGTTTTCAGGGACTATCTTTTTATTTATTAAAGAGCTCACAACTTAACCCCTTGTGAGCTCTATAACAACTTAACCCCTTGTAAGCTCTACAAAAAAGTGCATTCCCGCAAATGGACATGCCGGTACGTCCTGCAGATCATGCGGGCTCACAAGCGAGTCCCCCAAGATCGTGACATGGAACCAGCGGTATATTACCGCTGACCTCATGCTGTGGGTGATTAATCCTTAGCCATTGCAATCTATCATGATCACCACAGCTAAGGCACAGACAAAAGGAGTGAGCTCCTTCTGCCTGTAATCGATGCAGCAGCAGCGCCAGCTTTACTACAGTATCCAGGAAGTCTGTGATGTCATCATGCCCCTCAATGCATCGCAGACATTGCCGTGCATGGTGACTGACTGTTGATATAGAGACCAGTGTAGAGCAGTTCTGCTCTGTACTGATCTCTATTGATCTGAGAATCACGGATACAAATCCCCTATGGGGAAAAGTGAAGTCAAACACAAACATGAAATATAAAATAAAAACACGTATACCGCCCTTTTCCCCTTTGCAAGCGACAATCGCTCCAAAAAAGATCAAAAGTAAATAAAGTAATCAGATTTGGGATTGGCGAGTGTGTAACGACTTTGACTATATTTTTGTCATGTTAATTAACCCACATATTGAATGCCATAAAAAAAAAATTCCATAAAATTGAATGAGAAGCAATCAAAAGCTCATATAAATGCTAAAGTGGTGCCAATTAAAACATCAGTTCATCCAACAAAAAAGCCCTTACACATCTCCATACACAGAAAAATAAAAAAGTTATGGCGATGCAAAAAACGTGTTTTACTTTTCAAATAACAGTGTTTTTATTGTGTAAAAGCAGTAATAAATAAAAAATATACAAATTGGGTATCATTGTAATCTTATCAACCTGTTGAGTAAAGCTAGCATGTCATTTATACCGCATGGTGACCGCTGTTAAAAATAAACCATACCAGGATTGTAGTATTTTGTTCAAAACGCCTCACAAAAACCTTAATAAAAAGTGATCACAGCGTCATATGCACCCCATAATGGTACCAATAAAAATGTAAAAAAACAAGCCCATAATTGTCTCTGTATAGGGAACAATAAAAATGTTATGGCTATCAGACTATAACGACATAAAAACGCAATTTGTATGATTGTAATTGTACCGGACAACTAAATAAAGTTATGGCATTTATTCTGCACGGCGAACACTGTAAAAATGAAGTCAAAAAAACAATGGTGGAACTGCGTTTCTCCCCTCCCCATTTTCTTGGCCCAATGCTAAAAAAAACTATGAAACGCCTGTGCACCCAAAATGCACAATACATCCCATAGATGAGATCCATGAGATGAGATCCATGAGGCGACTTCTGGAAGGTTTCACTTGTTCTGGTACTTTGGGGGCTTTGCAAATGAGACATGGCACCCACCAAATTCTGCGTTCCAAAAGCCAAATAGTGCTCCCTCCTTTGACGCAGTTTAGACCCACATGTAGTGTATTACCGAACTTGGAAGAAATTGTTTAACAAAAATTGTTCTTTTTTTTCCGCTCAAATTTTAGGAAAAAAAATATTTCTTTTCATTTTCACAGCCTAATGCTAAGAAAATTTGTGAAACACCTGTGGTGTCAATATACTCCCTACACCCCTGGATATATTCCTTAAGGGGTGTAGTTTCCAATTTAGGGTCTTTTTAGGGGTGTTTATTAAGATTTAGCACCTTAGGGTGTCCGTAGACCTGAAATGGCACCTAAATAATATTGTATTGAAATGCAACCCCAAAGTCCAGTAGGTGCACCTCCTATTCTGAAGCTTGTGGTTGAGCCAAATAGCGCACTAGGGACACATATGGGATATCTCTGAAAATCACAGAATCTGGGAAATAAATATTAAGTTGTATCTACCGTGTTCCTGTGAATAATGGATAAGAACTGAAAAATCTGCAAAAGAAAAGGTGAAATTTTGAAATTTCACCTCTACTTTGCTTTAAATTGTGTGACATACCTAAAGGGTTAACAAACTTCCTAAACACTGTTGTAAATACTTCATGGGGTGTAGTTTCTTAGATGGAGTCATTTATGGGTGTATCTAACATACAGGCCCCTCAAAGCCACATCAGAACTGGACTGGCCCCTAAAATAATTTTTTTTCCAGATTTTTGTGAAAAATGATTACTACATTTGAGCCCCCTAATGTTGTAAAAAAAATAAGACATTTAAAAATGATGCCAACCTACAGTAGATAAATGGTAGATGCTAGTTATAAACTATTTTTAGTGGAAATATCTGTCTTACACACAGAAATGTTTGAAGTTTGAAAATGGCAAATTTTTAAAAATGTTCACAATATTTTGACATTTTTCACAAATAAACAAGGATTGTTGGGACAGAAATTTCTTACTAACTTATAGCACAATATGTCATGAGAAAACATTCTCTTAATCACATGGATAGGTAAAAGTGTGCAAAAGTTATTTTCGCATAAAGCGACACATCAGATTTCAAAAATGGGATTCTGTCAGGAAAGTTAAAACTGGCTGCAGCGTTAAGTCTTTAATTATATTGAACTGATACTAATTAAAAATTATTTACCTGTTTTGCTTTGCAAAACCAGTCAGAGAGCCCTTGACTCCACTTCTTCCTGCATGCCATATGATGTCCAGTGATCACATGGCTTTGCTTCTATGGATGTTTTGTCATCATTCTGTGGGCCTGCTTTGAAGCCAGGCTTCACTCAGAAACACTAGTGGCAGTGATCTGAGTAGAGAAGACTCATCGGTCACAATGTAAATAGAGGTGCTGACAGGAATGTAATCAGTACAAAGCTGGAAGCTGCAAGTAGAAGACTTGCCTACGGCTCTTTATATAGTAGTGGTGCCAGGGTGAAGTGTTATGAGACACTACCCTGACATCACTGTGTGCAGAGAGGATGACACATCCCCTACAGCAGACACCCCTTTAAAGCTGACATTAGTACTATCCAGTTTAATGTCTCAGACTCTTGAGTTATTTAACGTACTTCATGGGGCTCATTTGGCCATGAAATGTGACAGAATGTAGAATGAACTCTCACCCAAGTACAAGAGCATGATATTGAACCTTTCAATCAACCGTTCATGCTTGGCCTAAAAACATCACACAAGTCTAAAGATGTCCTAGGCATTCTATACAATACCTGCTTTTTACACCTATAGATTCATATAATACTGGCTTGAAGAAATAGGACTATTCTTTTCTATAAAAAAAAAAAGAAAAGGCTTTATAGAACCTAGAAAAAAATTACAAGTCACCTTTAAAAAAAGAGCCTATATAACTACCCTGATGTAGAAGTAAAATAGTAATGGAGGTTGGAATGTGCGGAAATAGAAAAAAATATTTTGATAAGACACAGTAGCCTAGTGTATGGTAGGGAAATAGTAAAACTGCAATATGCAGAGTATTACATTGTCAAAGAAGAAAAATCTGTGTACAACAGAAACACAAGGCTATGTAACATGCTTATTTAACTTTTTTCCCGCCTGATGCCCCATTCTCTTTAATTTTATGAGATCAGTTCCAGTTTTGGTGACTACAGATCTCATATCCTATTGTGGTCATGGACAGTGATTATAATAGGGGTCAGGAAGAGCACAGGGTCCACAGCTTCACTCATAAAGCCAAAAGCAGTTGTGGGTCACACGTCTACTTTTCCTTTTGCCAGTTCTGTCAGAGTTCTATTGGAAATTCTGTTAGTTTTGATGGGAAGAAAAGAGCAGCAAGTACTACTGTTCTCACTGTCGAGATATAGGAAGCCTGGCAGTGTCCATTACAAGTCACAGCTCCCATTTGGATCTGACGTAAAACACCTGGTATAAGCACATCCTATTTTTTTTTTATTGATTTCTGTACATGGCACATTGAAATAAAAATCCTTCATTTTATTGAACCTTCTTGCTTCATATATGAAATTTGTAAAATTTAGAAATGACTGCTAGTTGCAGATCCACTTTTATCTCATGAACAGAGATCCTGCAATCCCTGCCGTGCCTGGTAGTGCAGCTATTGCCTGCCTCTAGACTGAAAATGAATGGCTATTAACTTATATGGGAGTTAGGGAAACAGCCAAGGCATGTATATCTATAGAATTTTGAGAGCTGTACATAAGAACCGCAATCTCCTTTTTATTTTCTGCCTTGATGTGGCCAAGATAGGTCTAGGACACTGGGGTAGAACTAACCTCTTTGAGGCATTTATGATGTATCTAATAGGGGAGTTCACTTGTAAATTGTGCATTTTTACTTTGTTGTATTTTATGTGTTTTTTTTTTTTTATCTAACACCTCCTTTTAATTTTGCAGAACACATGTTGCCAAATATCCTCAAAAAAGGATTTCTGGAAACTCGAAAGACTCAAGAAAGCTTTTGGAAAAGCTGCTATGCCGAAATCACTCAATATAAACTTCACATCTACAGTACGGACAGCAGCGGTAACCATAATGCTATTACTGCTTATCCTCTTGCTAATATTGAAAGCATTACTATAACTGGAAGCCATGAGACCAAATTGGTTGATGTCTTAATGTCGGACACCAGCCAATTGCAACTTAAGGCAGATTCTGCATGGGAGGCTTTGGACTGGGGGCAGAAATTATGGGAGGGAGTACGTGCTTTGACTTTAGTGCCAGGTTACACAAACCCCCAGCATGATGTCTTAACAAGATCAAAAACCACTAGTGACAATAACGGTGATTATTTGGAAACTCACTGCTTGTCAGATTCTTCTATTGAACTTTCATAGGCCATTAACTTAACTAATGGGTATCAAAAAAACATTTTGAAAACAGGGACTTTGTATCGGTTGACATTACAAAATAATTGGAAAGCCTTCACATTTGTGCTTACAAGTTCACACCTTACAGCTTATCAGCCAAGTTGTCTGGATGAAGACCCATTGCTTAGTTACAGCCTTGATACATGTGTATCTGTGCAAATAGATTCTCTAGATGGTTATGATTCTTGTTTCCAAGTCATTGTTCCTCAAGATGTTCTACGTCTTCGAGCTGAAACCCACCAAAGGGCACAAGAATGGATGGATGCTATTATATCTGCTGCTAATGCTGTTGGGAAGCCCGACCAGAATGTACTAGTGCCTCTTAGAAACAAATCCAAAGAACAGCTATCCTTTAGGGAGCTGCAGAAGAGCAAGCGCCAGTCTGTAACCACAAGTTTTTCTTGGAATCTTGACAACATTGGCCTTGGAAAGGGGCTTACGGCTCAAAGTTTCAAGTGTGCAGGTAATAATTATATTTTTACATTGGAAAATATTAAATCTATGATAGTTGAAGGGGAACTCCAGGGGCCCTTCTTGTTTAGCTCATTTCCTTCCTTATAAACAAAATAGTTACGTAATTGTTTTTTTTAAGTTGGGATGGTTGCTTGAAGTTTACAATTATAGTTAATATAGTTGAAGTGGGCTCTGAATTGATTTACTGTTTTAGCTTTGTAGTGGGTTTTGGGGTTTAAAAAATGGGAAATTATGAAAATGCTTGTAAAAGCATGGACAAAAGAAAATTAAGCACTTTTGTAACATATTTTCCTTGCATTTTTATGGGCTTCCTTCAGTTCTGTATCGTTGTTTTTGGGCCGAAGCTCGTGGGGTGTGTTTTTTATATGGAAGCGAACTGTGAAAGCCCCCAAAGATCAGGGAACTGAAATGGTTTGGCTTCTTTCAAGATGGCCTTTGAACCATTAATTTTTGGGAAAATTTTCAAAACATGTTTTTGTCTTTCTCGGGGCACAAGAAGGAGTAATCAATAGCCAAGAGCACAAATTAGCACAGAAATCACAAGGCGGTAAATGTAGACTTGGATTAGCGATTTGAATATATTTATTATTTTTTTAAATTTTAATGTTCTAAACTAAAGTTATAAAAAAGTTAAAACTGTATTTTTTCCTGGAGACAATCCTTAAGCCATCCTGAGATTTGACAAGCATGTATGTCATTGTGTCAGGTAGGATGTATAGAGTGGGTACATGGGAGGTGCTGACAGTGACTTAGTTGCAACCAACATCTGCCATCAGTTTTGGGGACTGCAGGTAATTGAAGGTAATAGCTGCGTTCTGAAAAGTCTGATCTATTAAAATATAGCCATACTTATCACATGCAATAAGTGCTGTAAAAAAACAAAAAAAACAAAGAAAGAAGCACCCAGCGCCAAAATTTGTCGAGGGTTTTGGGTTGCCTTTGACTCCCCCTAAAAAATGAAAAAAAGTGATTGAAAGTGTCATATCTATCCCAAAATAGTAATAAAAACCTCAGTCCACAAAGAAACAAATCCTCACACAGGTCCATAGATTACTTTGCATGTCAGAAAATGACCATGCACCGCAGATTTATAGAGGTGTTATCTTTTTAAGTAGTAAAACATAACAAAAATAATATATTTGCCATTGCTAGCTTTAAGACATTTAATAGGTATATATCCAGGACGGGAAAAGGTCTGGGGGGTTTGATGTCAGGGACAGCAGTAGGACCAGGTCTAGGGAAAGTTCAATGGAAAGCTATTTAGGGTCAGTTATATTTGTCATAGCCTTGCTTAATATTAGGGGGAGTTCCCATGAAGGCTTTGTATGCCGATTCTGGGCGCGGAAACAGAGAGTAAAGTGTTTTACACTGTGCCCTTTGTAAAATTTACATCCGTATTATCAGTGCGTAATGTCTGCGGTGTCAAAGAATTGACAATAATAATAAAGTGACCGAGGAAGAAATCTGCCTCAGTCCGGGTCATATCATCACTGAAATTTCACGCTGGCAAACGAGGAATTTTCAACAAGGAAACCGCTTTTTTTTTTCGTGACGACAGCAAAAGCCGTCATGGGAACTACCCCTTAAAGCCTGTATAGCATCATCCTTGTGTGTATCCCTGACACCATATGTCTGGTGTCCTGCAGTTCCAAAGTCTAAGGTTATGTTCACATGGCTTATTTAGACGCGGTTTTCGGAGTGATTCTGCTTCCAAAACAGCTTCAAAAAAGCCTCCAATATGCCCGCATTTCATTTTTATTTATTCCTACGGAAAGCAGTGTTGTAGTTCACACACAACAAGGTTTTTACGTGCGTTTTTGCCACTGAAAAAGGAGCGTCATGTCAATTCTTGAAGCGTTTTCAGCGATGAAAATACCCAACGGAATCAATGGAAAGCTTCTAAACCTCAGCACGTTTCTTGGCGCATTCCTCAACACGTTTTTCGTCGATTTTTGCCCTGGCTATTTGTATGGGTGAAAACAGTGTTGAAGACCTCGTGAAAAACCTCTTCTGAAGAAGCATGTTTCAGGTGAGATTTTGATGCTGAGAAATCAGCGCCCAAACAATGTCCAAATAAGCCGTGTGAACATACCCTAATGTTGACTTGTATTTGATTCACATTCTAAACAACTTTTGCACATAACTGATAGGTTGGCTATTATTTGTTACAATGTTAAGTCTAGTGTCTTGTGCCATATAGTGTTGTTACACCTGCATGTACCCTGTTTCCCTAAAAATAAGACAGTGTCTTATATTCTATTTTGCTCCTAAAGATGAGTTATGTTTTATTTTCAGGGGATATCTTATTTTTCCATGAATAAGAATTCATATTTAGTGTTGAACAAAAAAAATAAAAATCAACATTTATTAATATACTGTTGTCATATTATCAGAAACATCTGCTTAACCAGCCAAACTGAATTCCATCAAGAATTTCTTATGACTCTATTTCCATGTACAGCAATCTGTGGTACATTTACCATGTCATCATCTTCAGGAACATCATCATCACACTCCAAACCCGGAATTTCATGGGAAATTTCTTGTGACTGTTTCTTTTAGAATCATTGGCCCCAATCTCTCATGTCTAGCAATAGCACTTTGCTTAAATGAGCACCTCTTGTCTAGGTAGCCTCCCACATAAGGTAAGACTTATCTAAATGATCTGCTAATGTACGGCGTGGGGGGAGCTGCAGCAATGACTTCCGCTAGGTCTTATTTTCAGGGGAGGCCTTTCTATTTCTAGGCTTGAAAAAAATTGCAGTAGGTCTTATTTTCAGGGAAACAAGGTAGGGGTGGAAAGCTTTCTCTGTGTCTGTATTTACTCACAGAAGAAAGAAGAGTATACGGGGATTTTTTAACAAATGACCAAAATCACAGAAAAAGCATACAAAATCCACTCTAAAATTTAACTTTTAATACTTATAAATTAAAAATACAAGTCATTTGACATCCTACTGAGATGCAAATAGAGAAAACAACCAGCTCACCAGAACACCTGCGCCGTGCACGGACTTGCCTACAAAGCGAGTAGTCCAGAAATAGAGATGAATGTCCAGCTCGGCTTAAGATGCAGTAAAATCCACGTTTATTGAAGTGAAGTAAAACACATGACATCCAGGACAAATTCTTACGCGTTTCAGGCCTTTGACATGGCGGCCCTTAGTCGTAGCACAATTAAAACAAGCACATGAACACGCCTATATAGCAATGTTAATTATTGGATCACAAACACATGGTAAATGTATGGCGTGTCAAAATGGACAGAACAAAACAAAGCAAAACAAAAGTAAGCAGGATAAATCCAAAGGTGATTACATGAATACATAACATTAATAGTGCAAAATCAAATCCTGCCTACTGTTGAGACCATATGGCAATCTTGTCTTCAAAGTGAAGATCCAAAAAGACTCGCGATTGAGTAATAATCTTTTGCGGTCTCCCCCTCTAGGTGGAACACTGACTCTTTCTATACCTTGTATTGAAAGTGTTGCACAACTCCCAGCATGATATTGGATGCAGTGACGCGACACAGCAGATGCACCCTGTGTGCACAGAGCCCTAGTATCAGATAGATGTCTTCTGATGCGATCTTTCAGCTTGCAAGTTGTGCAGCCTACATATTGAACGCAACATTGGAGACACGTTGCTAAATAAACAACATACTGTGTGTTACAATTTACATACTGTTTGATAGTATAGTCCTTACCAGTTTGTAAGGATTTAAAGGTAGAGGACTGATTGAGCACACTACAACAAATGCATCTGCCGTGACCGCACCTAAAGCATCCAGGAAACCGCAGCCATGAGTGAGTTTGTGGATTGCTGTGAAAAAGACTCAGGGATAAGTGCTGTCTTAAGGTAGGGGCCCTTCTAGCAACATATTTAAAACCTGCAGTGAAACAATTAGCCAAAAGTGGATCTAACATAAGTATTGAAAGATATTTTTTAATAATTTCAGAAATGTCGGAGAACTCCACACTATATGTAGTTGAAAAAACTAGTGGCATCTTAGATGTGACTGGGGAACTAGCAACATTTTTTGATTTTCTAATCAGCACATCACGGGATTTAAGTAGGGCAAGATTCTTGGCACGTTTTAGATTCCAAGCTGGATACTTTCTGATTTTAAGCCTTTGTTCTATATTGGAACTTACTATCAAAAAATCACCAAGACTGGAACAAGCACGTCTGGCCCTCAACATTTCACCAACAGGGATATTTTTTATAGTATGTTCCATCAAATTAATGCGGCTATTAGTGGAACATGAACAAACCGTATTACAAGAAGTTCGTGATAAAATACAGAATTAGCAAGAAAATATTGCTCCATTTAAAGAATTGGAGGATTTTAAATCCTTGGATAATAAAATCAGGAAGAACTTGGAGAAACTGGAGAATACAATCACAGAGACTAAGCAAGTCAAATTCATACGAGATTTACAGGACTATAAAATGGGTCAAGTTTATAATTGGTCCTCTGAACGTATTGGGTCAACTCCTCGCTCCATACTTAAAAACAATAGGAGATTTCCCCAACGTTACAACGCAAGAGTGGGATTTAGTTCCACTGAAGTGGAGTCTTCTGACACCGCTTCGGAGGCAATGGATGCTGTTGAACCTACACCTGCTGTTACTACTAATAAAAGTAAACGTCGGAACCAAAAAAACGTAGAGAAAACACCACAGATCCGCAGCGGTATCCGAAGCGTCAACAAAAGAAGTAAGGGACTTAAATGTACAGGTCTTTAATTTAACTACCACTATTTTCTCTGAATCTCAATTAGCTCTTTTGTCCCGTGGTCTATCTTTTTCACCCACCCACCATTTTGATGTGTATAAAACGATTATGGATGTAAATAAATTTGCAAGATATTACAATCCTAGACATTTTGATATGTTGTCACTATCAGATAGTCAGGGTGGTAATAATGTAGTCAATGACAATACGTCTACACAGACTTTGTCATTCGCTGAATTGGCTACTATTTCGAATTTACAGTCTTTAGAAAGCGAAGGTAGTCATGTGTCTGATAGTGTTCCTTCCTCTAATTATAATGTGAAGAATAGGTATTTTTATCCCATCCAATCACGAACATCTTCATTAGATCTTTTTCAGGAGGAAATAGAAAAGGCATTGATTCATCTCTCTAACTCTGTTAGACGCACCACAGATAATTTAACCATTGCAGAAAGAAAAGCCCTCGTCGATCTGGAGAACATGAAAGATATCATTGTTCGCCAGGCAGACAAGGGTGGGGGTGTGGTTATATTAGACAGGGAAATATATAAACGTGGTAATTTAGCTTTACTTTCAGATGAAAATACATATAGGGTCCTTACATCCGACCCTACCTCTTGTTCTTTGAAAAAACTCACCTTGTTTTTTGAAAAAACTCACCAGGTTAATACAGGAGGGTTTTGAGTTAGGCATCTTTTCCATGAAACAGAGATATTCGTTAATTCCATCTTCTCCGGTCATAGCTATATTTCATCATTTCCCAAAATCCACAAACCGGGGTTTCCACCCCCATTACGTCCCATAGTTGCAGGGATAGGTTCTCTTAATAAGAACCTATCAGGTTGGCTGGACAGCTTTGTACAACCCCTTGTTAAAAAGATACCGGGTTTTTTAAGGGATTCGAGTAATGTCCTCAATTCTTTCCTGAACTTCCAATGGCATTCTAACTTTTCTTGGATTACAGCTGATGTACAATCATTATACACCATTATCCCACATGAAGCAGCTGTCTCTGCGTTGTCTTGGTTCCTTGACACATACAGTGATTTTCAATCCATATTTAAAGAGTTTCTACTTGATTGTTTGCTTTACCTTTTGAAACACAATTTCTTTAAATTTGAGGATGTATTTTATTTGCAGATCACTGGTGCCCCAATGGGAGCCAAGTTTTCCCCATCCATTGCTAATATTTACATGGCCTGGTGGGAATACCTTTTTCTTTTGTCTGATACTTTTGTGCTGATATTGTTTGGTATGGCCGCTACATAGATGACCTCCTAATTGTTTGGGGGGGGAGATGTGGCGGCCATACTGAACTTATCGGAATATTTCAATTCTAATTTTTTATCGTTGAAATTTGTTTTTCATCACCAATCTATTACCATTGATTTTTTGGATTTGACGTTGAGGGGTTCATCAGGCCATGTATCTATTTCCACCTTCCGTAAAGAAACCGCGGGTAACACCATCTTACTTGCCCAGTCTTGTCACCCCAAACATACTATAAAAAATATCCCTGTTGGTGAAATGTTGAGGGCCAGACGTGCTTGTTCCAGTCTTGGTGATTTTTTGATAGTAAGTTCCAATATAGAACAAAGGCTTAAAATCAGAAAGTATCCAGCTTGGAATCTAAAACGTGCCAAGAATATTGCCCTACATAAATCCCGTGATGTGCTGATTAGAAAATCAAATATGTCTGCTAGTTCCCCAGTCACATCTAAGATGCCACTAGTTTTTTCAACTACATATGGTGTGGAGTTCTCCGACATTTCTGAAATTATTAAAAAATATCTTTCAATACTTATGTTAGATCAACTTTTGGCTAATTGTTTCACTGCAGGTTTTAAATGTGGTTGCTAGAAGGGCCCCTACCTTAAGACAGCACTTTATCCCTGAGTCTTTTTCGCAGCAATTCACAAACTCACTCATGGCTGCGGTTTCCTGGATGCTTTAGGGTGCGGTTCACGGCAGATGCATTTGTTGTAGTGTGCTCAATCAGTCCTCTACCTTTAAATCCTTACAAACTGGTAAGGACTAATACTATCAAACAGTATGTAAATTGTAACACACAGTATGTTGTTTATATAGTAACCTGTCTCCAATGTTGCGTTCAATATGTAGGCTGCACAACTTGCAAGCTGAAAGATCGCATCAGAAGACATCTATCTGATACTAGGGCTCTGTGCACACAGGGTGCATCTGCTGTGTCGCGTCACTGCATCCAATATCATGCTGGGAGTTGTGCAACACTTTCAATACAAGTTATAGAAAAAGTCAGTGTTCCACCTAGAGGGGAGACCGCAAAAGATTATTACTCAATCGCGAGTCTTTTTGATCTTCACTTTGAAGACAAGATTGCCATATGGTCTCAACAGTAGGCAGGATTTGATTTTGCACTATTAATGTTATGTATTCATGTAATCACCTTTGGATTTATCCTGCTTACTTTTGTTTTGTTTTGTCCATTTTGACACGCCATACATTTACCATGTGTTTGTGATCCAATAATTAACATTGCTATATAGGCGTGTTCATGTGCTTGTTTTAATTGTGCTACGACTAAGGGCCGCCATGTCAAAGGCCTGAAACGCGTAAGAATTTGTCCTGGATGTCTTGTGTTTTACTTCACTTCAATAAACGTGGATTTTACTGCATCTTAAGCCGAGCTGGACATTCATCTCTTTTTGACATCCTACCACCCAAACTGGGAAAAGAGTAAACACTATATATCCAGAAAGGTAATAGATTACTTAGTCACCACCACACTATAGAACACCTTCATAGGTAACCTATTCTAACCCTTATTGTAGTCCTACAAAATAAGTGGGGACATCGCCCTAAAAAGGGCGGCCCCACCACTAGAAGGCTTTCCCTATACAGCCCTTACACATAAACAACTACAATGGTGGTCACAAAAATGCCTTTCCAGGAAACACCCGTCTCTAATAGTTATACCACCTACATAATACACTACAAAAGGTAAATGCAGATATTCATTTTTGTGACCACCATTGTAGTTTGTGTAAGGGCTGTATATGGAAAGCCTTCTAGTTGTGGGGCCGCCCTTTTTAGGGCGATGTCCCCACTTCTTTTGTAGGACTACAGTAAGGGTTGGAATAGACTATCATTAAGGTTGCCTATTAAGGTGTTGTATAGTGTGGTGGTCACTAAGTAATCTATTACCTTTCTGGATATATAGTGTTTACTCTTTTCCCAGTTGGGGTGGTAGGATGTCAAATGACATATTTAGTAAGGACTTGTATTTGTAATTTATAAGTATTAAAAGTTAAATTTTAGAGTGGATTTTGTATACTTTCTCTGTGTCTGTATACAGAAAGCTGTCAATAATCCTGTGTGGGAAAGGTACGCAGGATTCGCACTGTCTTTTCCAGGAGATCTGTCAGGATTTTCTACTCTGTCTCCTTAAAAATCTAGCTCCAAATCACATATATCTATTACAGAGCTCTGCTTCTCTCATGCTATCATTTGCTGCTCTCAGATGCGGTAGCAAAAACCAATTGAAAGATTCAGGCTAAATACAATGTTAACCAGAAAAAGGACCTATTGTTTTAATCCACCTTCTACGTTGGGGGTGTTTTTTTTAATTGTTCATGTTGCGTTCTGTATTCAAAGCAATTCTTGAAGATTGCAGTTTTTACACTGTGCTCAGGCAAGATCACTGTCTCATAATAATATGAAGAAATAAAGAGAAGTATATGCAATTGGAATATAATAACACCTTTTTCTCAATCGCTTCATGGCATGAGTACTTGATTTTGCAGTCTAAAACCTGAGATGAGTGTGGCCAGTGTTCCTTAGGGTATGTTCACATGGGGTAATTTCGCCGCGTTTTTGTGCTCTAATACGGGCGAGATGTGCGCCGAAATTACGGTAATCCATAGATCTCAAAGAGAACTTCTCTCCCTGCTCGTACAATACAATCATATTGTATGCATGGGGAGATGAGTGACATGTCAATTACTTGCGACGAATATGCACCGCGAGTAATGAATGTTAATGGGGCCGGCGGGTGTTCGCGCATATTAGCGTGTGAACATACCCTTAGAACCTCATCCTCTCACTCTGCTCTCGATCACCTGTCTACACTCTTCCTTGGGTCTTAACTGTCTTATTACTCAGTGTTCTTGGGATAATACACAGTTGAGTCACACGGTTATGACTACCAGCTAATATCCAGAGTAATTGCTGTGTGCAGCTTAGACAGCATTTAAATGGACTGGGAGTGACTCAAGAAGATCCTGCTATGTTGGCACAAGTATATGGAGCAATGCTGATTCCAAAGCCAGAGGATTTACAGAGAGAACTCAATGATCAATGTGGTCCCGCCGATGCTCTACTGGCTTCAGGTCTGCAGGAATAGGGGGCCGGGTAGTACTTGGAAATCTTGGTCATGCTCTTCCAACCAGTGTTGAAAATTTCAAACTCTGTGAAAATACTGCCTGGTCTTGCTGGAAGATGCAATCTGCCCCAAGACAAGACTATCAGCATGCTTGGGTGTACCTGATCTACAAGGATCGATTCATACCCTAATCAGTTAAGAGTCCCTCCATCATGACTGGCGTAAACATACCCCAGACAATAACACTGCCACCACCAGATTGTGTTCTTCCAATAAAGGTTGTAGGATGTTCGTTTTTCGATGTTTTGTCTGATACAGCAACACAACAGCTGTTCAATGAAGCAAAAAACATGACTCTTTCTATAAGGGGACTTTTTGCCAATCATCAGCGGTCCAATTCAGAAACTGTTGTGAAAATTGAAGCCGTTTTATTTCACAAACTATATGATTTCAGAAATACTGCCACCTTTAGTCTGAAAGCCTATAAGCATCCATTTTTGCAATATGCCACTTTTTTCCATAAAAGCAATGAGGAATGTATGTGCAGACAGCCTATCACACACCACGTCTGCTCACAAGTGACTTCCTTCATGAGCTATGCGCTGCCAATGTCAAAAGTAGAATGTGGCCATAATAATGTGACTCAATTGTGTAAACTAAAATAATGTAAAATAATGTATCTGTAAAATATGAAAAAAAAAATATAGATGTGTTTCTTGACTACATAAAAGCAAAAGTCAAGCAACTGACAAAGACGTACAGAGACAAAAGTAACTTTGGTCAGAAGTCAAGGCTTGACAACAAGGACCAATGAAGACTTCAAATTATATCCAAAAAACACTAAACTACGGCCCCTTAAATTTTCTACTAGTGCTCTCCAACTAATACTCAGCTCTGCAGTAATTTGAGGGGTTGTAGTTTTGGCTACAGTTCGAGAAAATGTTCTTCTGTCTTTCATGTCAAGTTTTGACTTTCAGCCACAACTACTTCTGTCTGCAAATCCAGTGCC
The DNA here is from genome assembly GCA_025379985.1 of Phyllomedusa bahiana. Lineage (NCBI taxonomy): Eukaryota > Metazoa > Chordata > Amphibia > Anura > Hylidae > Phyllomedusa > Phyllomedusa bahiana. Next base: position 28,109 of record JAODAL010023254.1, read on the forward strand.
TTGCGAAAGTATTCGGCCCCCTTGAACTTTTCAACCTTTTGCCACATTTCAGGCTTCAAACATAAAGATATAAAATTTTAATTGTGAAGAATCAACAACAAGTGGGACACAATTGTGAAGTGGAACGAAATTTATTGGATATTTTAAGCTTTTGTAAAAAATAACCAAACTGAAAAGTGGGGTGTGCAATGTTATTCGGCCCCTTTACTTTCAGTGCAGCAAACTCACTCCAGAAGTTCAGTGAGGATCTCTGAATGATCCAATGTTGTCCTAAATGACTGATGATGATAAATATAATCCACCTGTGTGTAATCAAGTCTCCGTATAAATGCACCTGCTCTGTGATAGGGTTCTGTTTAAAGCCCCGAGAGCATCATGAAGACCAAGGAACACACCAGGTGGTCCGTGATATTGTTGTGGAGAAATTTAAAGCCGGATTTGGATACAGTAAGATTTCTCAAACTTTAAACATCCCAGGGAGCACTGTACAAGTGATCATATTGAAATGGAAGGAGTAACAGACCACTGTAAATCTACCAAGACCCCACCGTCCTTCTAAACTATCATCTCAAACAAGGAGAAGACTGATCAGAGATGCAGCCAAGAGGCCCATGATCACTGTGGTTGATCTGCAGAGATCTATAGTTGAGGTGGGAGAGTCCGTCCATAGGTCAACAATCAGCCGTACACTGCACAAATCTGGCCTTTGTGGAAGAGTGGCAAGAAGAAAGCCATTTCTCAAAGATATCCATAAAAAGTCTTGTTTAAAGTTTGCCACAAGCCATGTGGAAGAAGTTGCTCTGGTCACATGAAACCAAAATCAAACTTTTTGGCCACAATGCAAAACGATATGTTTGGCGTAAAAGCAACACAGCTCATGACCCTGAACACACCATCCCCACTGTCAAACATGGTGGTGGCAGCATCATGGTTTGGGCTATTCTTCAGCAGGGATAGGGAAGATGGTTAAAATTGATGGGAAGATGGATGGAGCCAAATACAGGACCATTCTGGAAGAAAACCTGTTGGAGTCTGCAAAAGACCTGAGACTGGGACGGAGATTTATCTTTCAACAAGACAATGATCCCAAACATAAAGCAAAATCTACAATGGAAGGTTCACACATAAACGTATCCAGGTGTTAGAATAGTCAAGTCACAGTCCAGACCTGAATCCAATCGAGAATCTGTGGAAAGAGCTGAAAACTGCCATTCACAAACGCTCTCCATCTAACCTCACTGAGCTCCAGCTGTTTTCCATGGAAGAATGGGCAAGAATTTCAGTCTCTCGATGTGCAAAACTGATCGAGACATACCCCAAGCGACTTGAAGCTGTAATCGCAGCAAAAGGTGGCGCTACAAAGCATTAACTTAAGCGGGCCGAATAATTTTGCACGCCCCACTTTTTTTTTTATTTTTACAAAAGTTTAAAATATCCAATAAATTTCGTTCCACTGCACAATTGCTCCCACTTGTTGTTGATTCTTAACAAAAAAATAAAAATTTTATATCTTTATGTTTGAAGCCTGAAATGTGGCAAAAGGTTGAAAAGTTCATTGGGGCCGAATACTTTCGCAAGGCACTGTAGTTTACCAGTCTTTGCATATTGAGATGTAATCAAGGAACTCAGTAACTTGGGTCACTTATACTCCTCACAATTAGATGAGTGCCAGGTAACTATTTTGCAACATTTAAGTCCATTTATTAAAATGCTGTAACATCACGTTCTCCTGAACGTCGTGTGAGGTTGGAGATGCAAGATGGAGATGCTTTGCTATGCGGAAGCAAGTTGAATGCCTAGTGAATGGGAGATGCCAGCTACTATGGACTATTGATCATGAAATGCAAGTATACTTTGTAACATATTGAATGTGATATTACAGCACTTTAATAAATGGACTTAAATGTTGCAAAATAGTTACCTGGCTCTCATCTAATTGTGTGGACTGAAGGGAGTAGAGGAGCTGCGTTTGTGCAGGTTGTTTTGTGGTTCGGAAATAAATACTTTACTGCCAGTTCATTTGAATGAGTTCACAGATACTCCTACCAGGTGCTCACCAACAGTCAGTCCCTTTTGGATCGCCATCAGATTTGACATATCATGCCTGTTAGAACAGTACAGGTAATTTACCAACAGTGAAATAAGCCATATGACTAGTGTGCCATGTATAAATAGGGGTGTTCTAGTTATTTTTCCCTGTGTGTATGAATATGCATTTATTCCTTCTCTAACTATATGTTTCTGTTATTGATGGATTTTTTAAGGATACGCATTAATGCTCACTGTAGTTCATGTTAGGCTGTTCACTCTCCTTTGTTCATTATCCATTACAATTTTATAGCATATGTCATCACTTCCTTATCACTGGGGGTCTGTCACCTAGGTCTGCCACTGACCACAAGAGGTCACACAGTTCACACAAGGCTATGTTCACACAGCGTCTTTCGGGACGTGATTGCGCTGCAACTCGCCCCAAAATACGTCCTTTGACTACAGTAATCATAGCTCACATAGAGAGCTATGATTACCCTCCATCTTCCTCGACATGTATTGAGCGCTGAGAAAAAGAAGTGACATGTCACTGCTTCCCGGCATTTATGCGCCGGGGATAATGCAAGGTAATGGGGCCGCCTCCCACGCACTTTAGATGTACGTGCTGGTCAGACTGTACTTCTAAGGCACCCAGCACATTGCCACCTGTACTGTAGGCATCGCAATACGCTGTGTGAACATACCTTTAGGGTGCGTTCACATGGCAAGGGACAAATACCGGTCGATTTATCCGACCGGTATTTGTCCGGTTTGTGTGCAGTGCACACCGCCGCGGAGGGGACAGCTTTTCTCCGCTATGAGCGGAGAAAAGCCCTCCCCCCTTCACATTCACTTGCACATATTCCGTCTGAAAAACGGACGGAAGAATGTGCTTGTAGAAGGTTTTGCGGGCGGCCCGCGGGTGAAAAACCCATGCAGTGGGGACTGCTGCACGGGTTTTCCATAGAGCCCCGTTGTGCTCATTTTCGGACGGTTTTTCAGACGTTCTGCAAAACCGCAAACCGCCTGAAAAACCGACCGAAAACCCTTGCCGTGGGGACATGCCCTTAAGGTACTAAGGTCCCTATGACTTTTCTTCTAGCACAGCGGAAGCTGTGATACTTTTATTCTAGATATTGACGAAGGTCACCCACAGACCAGTCTATCCTAGCAATCACTTTTAATGGTAAGAAAACCCATTGTAGCGCTATAATTTTTAAGTGCCGTTCTGCTTCTTTTTTTTTTTTGGGGCCCACAGTATAAATTTTACCTACTGACAAATGTTATAAAATTTTTGAGATTTTTTTCTAATTAAGAAGTTGTTATAATAAATATTCTGTATTTGTGTATAAAGCACTAAGGAGGTTGGAGATTGCTTTCCCAACAACTTTTCCACAGGTCAGAGAACCAAAAACTTAATCATTCGAGAGTACAAGGGCTAAACATTTACACCTTCCTGACTCTAGAGTTCAAGTCTTTACCCCCGTTCTATTGTTATTTAACCCAAATGCTATATCCACTGTCTCTTCTAAACAGTATGAACCAAGATTTAAATTCTTACTCCTCTAGTTGTGAGAGAAGCAAACAGTCATTGGGAGAGAAGGGCTTTGCTGCAAATTCTTCAGCCATTTAGTGCAAATTCCAGTAATTATAGTCATTGTGTCCATGCTGAATGGTGCATAATAGAGACGAAGCCCGTTCTAATTGAGACCTTACAGGAGGTACAAATCCTTTCTTTGTTTAGTTTGACAAATTAGTGCCAGAAAGTGGCAAGGTCCGAATGGGAATCAAAGACAAGAAACACAAAGATGGAACTTAAAGCTACAGTAATAACCCTCTCTTGTCCTGCCAAAGGGGGAAATGGGTAAAGACCAATGCTTGTTGAAGTTTTCTTTTTGTTCCAAATTCCCTTGACATGTCAGCCGTTCAGCACTACCTTATTTGTTTAGTTAAAGTGATTAAATTGTAATAGTTCAGGGCAGAACATTGTCTTCTTTCCTAATCCCAGCTCCACAGACTCCAGCTGTCTCCATTAATTGATTGACAATGGCCTCTGATAAGGAAACATGTTGGTAGGACCACATTTTTTCCCTCTTGCACTTTAAGATGAATTAGGCTGTACTTTTCCCCCCCTCTGTTTCTCAAATCAGAACCATGACAAAGGCTGAGAAATGCAAACAAGTACGGTGAGAATGGGGCTGTATGTGAATAGAAGTGGAGGCTGGTTTTTGGCAGCGTTTTAGAAAACAATTTGAAGTGTGTCTGGACTTTTTTTTTTTTTTTAAGCATGGTTCTGTTTAGTTTAGCCGTTACCCGAATGTATTATAATAATCTTTATATAGCTTGTTAAAGCAAAGAATATGAATGGGCACCAAGGGGTTAAGTCAAGCTTCTAACTGCATAGCTCCTTTAATAAGCTTCTTAAATGAGAAGCGGACGCCGCTCCTAGTTTGGCTTCATAAAGTGGTGCTCAGCCTCAAAGTAAAGACAGTCACATAATTCCATAGCAAAGGATAGAAAGGTGGCACTCACCAATTCCAAATTGAAGATGCTTTATAAAGTATCTTCAATTTGGAATTGGTGAGTGCCGCCTTTATATCTTTTGCTATGGAATCTTTATATAGCGCCAACATATTCCGCAGCACTTTACAATATAGAGGCTGTAGGTACAGACAAACCAGACTTTACATTATAAAAAAGCTACTTACAAATCAGACACAAGGTGTGAGGGCCCTGTTCGCAAGAGCTTACAATCTATTAAGGTGTATGGGTGAAATGAAGGGTGAGAAGTGCTTAGTTTACAATGGTCCAGCCATGTTACATACATATGGGGTAGTGTACATAAAAAAGTGAATGAACCTGCCATCCCAACCATACATCTATATGCAGATCAGTGCCTGTGGGTGCCCAAGTGCAGGAAGTGACGAATGTGTGACAAAATTTATGGTGTTCTTGGTTGTCCACTTGGGAAGTAAAGTCAAACCATTGCGCAACCATTGGATCAGGACTAAAGAAATCGGTGTTCGTGTGAAATAGGCCAGTCTTTAAAAGTTTTGAAAAATGCAATAAATGTTTGATTTCATTATAGAGCGCTTGCAGTAAAACTCCATTTACGGTACAAGAAATGGTTTAGAGATCCTACATACCTGGATGCAAAATATACAACATACCAATTAGCCCTAAATATTAAAACTGCATGGATGTATTAATTTTAACGTAAGTCATTTGGTACTGGAAGTCTGAAGCTTCTCTAACCCTTGACGCATTGTCACTGCCTCACCCGGCAGGTAGGATCTTACCCTTCCCTGTGGTTTGGTATTTGACCATGACATAGAAAAAGCTGCTAAGAAACTGAAGCAAACAGCCCCCCTTTATGCATGTGGTCACAGGCCTATATACTGGAAGGGTAAAGAAGCCCCCTGCTGTGTTAGGCTGAAATGATGCCTCATAGCTTATGGAAAAACCCGCAAACTTTTGGGACTGGCTGAAATCTGCTGATCTGTGCTGTTTTGAAATTGAGAATACTGAAAACTGATTTTACACACCACTGAATGTTTTTTTAACAAGTTCGATAACCCCATTAAATTTTAAGATGTCTTCATAAATGAAGTGACGTGCATATTAGAATCGGCATGCAAAGCAAGAGAAAAACAGTGATTGCACCCATGCACATTGAAACCAACAAGTGTTTTTTTTTTTTTTCTCAGCCTTAGTTGATCAAACCTATAAGTATGCATTAACTTTATCTAAGGTTTTATTTTCACATAATGAGGGAAAAAGTTAGGACTTGTTCACGTTATGTTAATGCTTTTTGCTTTACTTATTCCATTAAAAGGAACTTCAAACATATGGCACCAACAGCCTTCAACATATAAAAGTTAGGCTACTTGTGACTACATTTTGTCTGTCTTCTATTGGTATACATTTTTGTGAGACAGAGAAGCATAGTCACAAGTAGATTACATTTTGTCTATATCCACCTATGGCTATGCCACAGTATAGGTTTTATACCTTTTTGATGGTATATTAACATAGATGCATTATTGAAGAGCAGGAATTTGGTGTGAAAAGGCGTTGCTTGGGTTAGAAATTAAAGGGGTTGTCTCACCATGTTGTTTCACAGAGCCAAAGCCAGCTTTAGACTCACACTTGTACGTTAGGCAGTGAGTGATTCTTTTGCAATAATTGGTATATCAGCTCAGCTATTTCTAGCTATTCCTGTTATAGTGACATGACTGCAGGAGATTTATAATCTGTATTGCACAAGACTACAGAGCTCTAAGGCTTAAAACTTGTCATTAAAGGGGTTTCTCACTACAAAAATAAGCTTTCAATGTATAGTGACGGATAAGTGAAGACTTTTCCTAAATACACTGGTCTTTTGATTTTACCTTTCTCAGGTGATGAGAGTGCACACCGGTTTCAATGGTTACCTGATCATAACTTTGCTATCTGATTAGAGCAAGGAGTGATGTCACCATGGTCGGGAGAGTTCACTTTGAGCAGACTAATTTATCTCTAACAAGATTAGCTTTTGTTTACAGATGAGCAGTTTTCACTCCTCAGTGCATGCGTAGTTTTGTTTACCGATGATTGGCTCTCCTGCATTGCTCTTTGTAAGGTCTCAACCTGTGACATGGAAGCTAAATAGGTTATCACTGCTGTAGAACTACCCACAGCCTGACAAGACCAGAGTGAAAGAAAAGCTGGCCATGACTGTGAAACTGCATGGCGAGAAAACCCCTTTAACTTAGATGAACAAGCTTCTATGCTAGATAAAAGACCCATCAGGGAGGGACTCACCATGGTCAAAACTGACTGACAGCAGATTGGATCAGTTTGTTAAGGGCATATTCCTACGTCACGGGTGTTTGGACGGTTTTTCAGATGGTTTGTGGTTTTGTAATCGGCCTGAAAAACCGGCAGAAAATGAGTACAATGGGGCTCGCAGGCTGCCCGAAAAACATTGTACTTGCACATTCTTCTGTCCGGTTTCTCCCGTGGGGACGGACGCAAAACAGGACAAATACTGGTCAGATAAACCGACCGGTATTTGTCCTTTGCCGTGGGGACGCACCCTAAGAGAGAGAGCAGGAAGCAGTGGTCTGTAAACAAGAGAAACTTGTGTACATTGGCAGTTGATAAATCTTTTTTTTTATCTCCTGGACAAAGCAAAATCAAAACACCAATGTATTTGGTAATGGTCCTCATTTACCTTTCCCCACATGCTAAAGGCTAATCATTGTGAGAAAAACACCTTTGTGTTTGATTTGTATCAAAAGCAAGAAACCCCACCTAGTGGAGAAACAAAGAAGCAAGAGGAGTCCTCTAAGAAGATGAACTTTTTGTGTAGAAAACAATACTTTTATGGATGTAAGGAAGAATTCAGTGTTTCTGCCGAAGAAGAAATAAGAATAAAAAATGACGCTTGTGTGATGTTCACACAGGAGAAATGTATGTGGATTTTGGTTCACTCCAGAAAAGCAACCTATGTTTAGTAGGATTTATTCCAACACAGATTTTGCAATTCACAGTATGGAAAACACATCATTTTTCCGTGCTGATTTTGTACAGAACAAGTGACAAATCACAGAATGTGGATTAACCCCTTTTAAAGAAGCTAATCCATGTCTGGATACAGGGCGGAAGTCACTGGAAAAAAAGATCAAGTCTGCATAGTTTTCTGCAAAGGATACACAGTGTATTTTTTCATATGGAAAAATCCACCAGGCGAAGAGACCCTTGGGTTTAAAAAAAACCATGAAGTTGTATTTAATATTTTGTTACTATTTTTGTTATAGGGACAATTGAATATTTGCTCTTCCCTGATTATCTTTTGTTGTGGGCTCCTGCTAATCTTTTCTGCCGTGTAGTGAAGACAGCAGTTGTAACTTAGGCCAGGTGTACACTGCATTGGACAAAAAACTCACTAAAAACCAAATCCTGAAACAGTTCATAAAACGGAGTTTTTTTGTCCAGTGCATGTCAAAAACAGCTCAAAAATGGCTGTTTTTTTATGATTTTTGCACCTTTTTGGAGCATTTTTGTTTGCAGAAATGTACAGCATTATAATTGCTGTGGATTTCTGCAAAAAAACGCACCAAAAAACAAGCCAAAAACGTCCACCGCTTTACATAGACTTCCGTAGTAAATTTTCTTCCCTGCTCTGTTGTTTTTTGCAACGTTGCAAAAACGGGCAGAAAGAAAACGTTCTGTGGAGACTACAGAACATTTTTACTATTAAAGTCTATGGGAGCTGTTTTCAGCTTTTCACTTGCTTTTTCAGCGTTTTTAGAAAACAAAAAAACGCTGAAAAAAGGGCCAGTTTGTGTGCTGTGTAGACATAGGCTTATGTTACTGGCCCTGGTTACTATAGATGCATATGCAGCTGCCATCAATCTAGTGTACACAGCATTTCTTCTTTCAGTGTGTTATTTTTTTATAGATCACTTTTGATAGTAAATTCTTGCAGCTGATCTACTCTTGGTGTTGAAGTTTCTTCTGTGCACTAGAGAAAAGCATCTTCGACTGCCGTGTTTTAGAAGTATTGCTGTGGGTGGAGATGGTTTTATTATGTTTATAATGAGAATAAATGAATGAATGAACTGGAAAAGGAAACACTAAAAACACAGCTGCACATCAAAGGCCCCATATTAATGGATGACATACTTCACTTGAAAGCCAAGGATGCCCTGATGTTACGTACAAGTCACTTTGGACCACTAGACTTTTCAATGTCCTGCATACATCATATTGTAGATACTATGAGTGTGGTTACTTCTACAACCTGTCTCTAAAGCAAGTATTTCACTATGTTTTGATGCTGGTTTTCCATATTAAATTTTCTTGTTTTGTAATACTGTTTTATGTTCAGTCTGTTTGCTATCCATACATTGCATTGTTCAGGCATTTAGTAGTGCTTTTTTTGAGTGTTAGTAAAATTTGTGTAGAAATGTCTATTAAATCACCTGCATTTACGGTATGCACAGACAGGACAGATGCCGTGTAGAAAATCTACAGCTTTTACAGGTGCAGCAAAGTATAAAAAAATAGCTCAAAATACACACAGACGTTGACTTTTGTGCTGTGGACTTTTTATCCACAGCCTGACGATTGATTTTTTATTTTGTGTGTTTGTTTTTTTTTTTTGGGGGGGGGGGGGGAGATTTTTTTTTTTTTACAAATTTTCCCCAATGATTTCAATTAGGCTCCGCCAAAAATATGCAATAACAGGAAACGACAAGAACAGAGAAATTTAAATTTTTCAAAAACTAGCACAAGGAAGTAAAAAGGCTCCATAAAATGCAGGGTATTGCATATTCACATGCCTGAACCCTGTACAGAGTTACATGAAGGGCAGAGAAAACCCCCATTATGGCTCAGCATAAAATCAGAGGCATAGTATGTGTGGTATAACACAACAACATGGGTCTATAATATGTTTATGTGAATTAAAGGATGTATTAAAAGGGGCATAGATGCACATGATGAGAACATTATTTTCCCATTATACAAGTCACTGGGTAGACCGCACATGGAATATTGTGCACAGTTTTGGGCACCAGTTAAACAGGAAAGACATTGTTGAACAGGTACAAAGGCGGGCAACAAAAATAATAAAAGGACTGGGTGGACTGCAATGCTCAGAAAGATTAGCAAGATTAGGGTTATTTAGTTTAGAGAAAAGACGGCTTCGGAGGGACATAATAAATACGTATAAATATATTAAAGGTCAATATAGAGATCTATTTATACCCAGAACTGTCTCCAGAACAAGGGGACATCCTCTACATCTCGAGGAAAGAAAGTTTCTACATAAACATAGAAAGGGATTCTTTACTGTTAGAGCAGTGAGACTGTGGAACTCTCTACCAGAGGAACTTGTCATGGTGAATTCAATAACAGAGTTCAAGAAGGGTCTGGATGCATCTCTAGATGTAATAATATAAGAAGTTATAGTGACTAGGATTCTGGAGAAGGGTCATTGATCCAGGGATTTTTCCGATTGCAAGATTGTATTAGGGAAGGAATTTTTTTCCCTGAAATGAGGACAACTGGATTCTACCTTACTGGGGTTTTGCCTTCCTCTGGATCAACACTTTAGCAAAATACACTGAACTGGATGGACGTCTTGTCTTTTTTCAGCCTTACAAGCCATGTAACTATAACTATGAATAAGGCCTTATTTTCTGGCTAAAATACACCTAACCTACATATACAGCCGCTTACAGAATAACTCCGTGTAGGTTTCATTAAATTATATTTTCTAAGTAATAAGTCGTTAAAAGATAAATACTTTTGTAATGTACTTTCATTACATTTTTGTGGGCTTTTTGCAGTTTTACACTATCTGTTTGATGACAGAAAGCTCAGAAGTGGTGTGTGACACACAGGAATCGGCTCGAGTCGAGTCCAAGAGATCAGGTTGCCAAAGAAGTATAACTTTTTTTAGGGCAGTCATTGAAGCCACGTCCCTTTTGGTTCTTCTTTCTAAGGTTTTCCACATAAGCGGGGAATCAAAGATGTACACTGAGATTGAGAGGGAAAAAAGCTAATCCGCACACAACAAAGGATCCTCGTAGTGTTATAGGTCAAAAGGAAACTGCTTTCACAAAGGCGATGCAGCTTATCAGTGGCAGAGTAGGGAGGCTACCTACAATACAAGAAATGCGTAGGCAAAACATGATCACAGGGAGTGAAACTAGCCTCAAAAGTCATTTAAGGCGGATATATATGTATTCCATAACTTGACCTAGCTTAATGCATGCAATGTATTAGGATACGCTTACAGTACACACCATTTTTTTAACATTTTCTAAAATTTCTCCTTGGAAGATCCATAATAGCAAGTCTGATTCATAATCCCATAATGCAGATTTTCCAGTGTGGATTTCCCATCAAACGTCTATGAATTTACTGCACGACATATTGAACTACCAGTAATCTCCATTACTTAACTAAGCTTTTCTGAATCATTAACTGCAAATATGGAGGCGAAAAAGCCAAGTGTATGGAGACTGGTTATTTTAACCTTGGAGCTTTCTAAGACATAGTTCAGTTGATGATGATTCATTGAAGATGAGAGGCTCCCATATGGTTAAGTATGTGAGCAAAACACTTGTATAGCACTCAATCAGAGCAATAAATGGCAAATCCCATCTAGAGAAAGAAGCACTAATTGACTGGGATGGCAGTTTATTATAAAATGACTATATGGATTATGTTATCTGTAAAAGCAAACCTAAAAGTATTTGTTGTATTCTTATTCCTTCCATCAGTGGTGTATGTCAGGAATGTTCTGAAAGTAAACCTCCAGAAGGCTGCAGCATGATTCCATTATATTGGTATACATTGGCATATGTTGTCAGTAGCCTCCCATTGTAAAAAAATTAATAAAATAAGATACTGTATGGTATTCCATAATGTCATTATTACTGGATTTCTCTGCACAGAAAAACTAAGCTGACTGATTCATCTCCATGGTTTTCAAGTAAACAACCTTTTGGGGGAATGTGTATCAAACAGCTTTGTTGGTGCAAAGTAGTTGGGGAAAATGTAACAAAACTAGAAGTGAAATATTTGACAATGGTAAAATTTAACATCTCATTTTTCTTAGGGCCTTTTGAAGACTAAAAACATTGACCAGATTGGTCACCATGAGCAACCACTTTTTCTTTGTGCCAAATTCAAATATGCAGTGGACAGAAAATAAAAACTTGGACAAAGTCGCAGGCCAGTCTTGATATATATAGTTAACGCACTGTATCCTGTGGTCTTCACAGTGCTTCTTAACCCCGCAAGGCGTCTCCTTTTGGAGTACCTTGCTGCCTGCAGAAATGCTGGGGCTTAGGAGGCGCTAGAAAGGTTAAATGTTGAGGCTTCAGATCCTCGTTTCTCCATGTGAGCTCCTCTTCTCTTTTCAGTCCTCATTCTGTGCCTTATCAGTCTTCCCACTGTCTGAGTTATTTCTCCTGCCACGCGTTTGGAATTATTTTTCTTCTACGGTGTATGGGATAAATTGTTATATTTTAATAAATCAGACTTTTTCAGACATGGAGATGCCAAAAACTTTTTTTATTGGTAAAATGGGTGATTTGTACATTGTATTTTTACTAATTTTTTTACACTTTAACTTTGAGGCCCCCTAGGGTGCTTCACTACTAGTGGGCTCTATCGTTTATACAGCTTAATGCATTGTAGTACAATGCATTAGGTTTGCAAAGATGGCGGCTGCATGACTGGCCCAATGAAAATCCGCAATAGGAGACATTTGTCTGACGCGATCCTCAGTGACTGCTTTAAGTCGTCAGTGGTTTCACGTCACTTCCAGGATGTGCATACAGGAAACACTAGCACATTCATATTTACTGGCATTGAAATAAAAAAGAGGAGGAGACCTACATCGTATGTTATTAAGTCGAATGGATATTTAACATACAAAGCAATCCTTGTAGTGAGACAACCCCTTTAAAGATCTTGTAAAAACAAGTCACTTTGCAATATATGTCCATTAACAATGTCTTACCTATTCTTAGATATCCCCTCTTGTATGAGCTACATCAGCTCCTCAGGTTGCTATAGCTACCTGTTTGATCTCTACTGATAGGCTGCCAACATTGGTTGCTATAGCTACAGACCTGGTTTCTACTGCAGCCTAGTGGAAGCCAGTAAACACGCCCCTGAATTTAAAGTGAAACCAAGAAAACAGGACTGAGGTAAGATGAATCAGTAGTGGACAACCCCTGTAACTTGGATACTAGGGCTCCTAACGGCCTAAACATTAAACAAGATATATCATATCTATATTAATATGATTTACAGCAATATAGTGTCTAAGTATTATGTATTACTGTGTGTTTATTATTTGGTTTGTTTTCCCTTGTTTTTTTATTTTTAATATGTGTAACATGTAAGCCAGGCGACAATCTACTGGGCATGGAATGAGTTACTTACCCATCTAATCTAATTGGTAGCTAAGAGTTCATGTGATGAGTAGGGGGTGTGTATTTAAGTCTTAGGACAATCTTGAATCTACATGCTCCGACTATGGACACTTTGCACGTCTGAAACGTGTCAGCCATGTCATATCTACCACCTTAAGAAACTATACATTATGCAATTGATGTCCAATATGCAATTTTAAAGGTGTCTAGAATTAAAGATGATTTATACTGTTGTATCTGGACTGGAAGCTGGTTCCTCTACTGCACTTATCTGTATAGTGGTGTGGAGTCTTGCCTTTCACAACGTCTGCTCCACCTGGCTTAAATCAGAGGTGAGCTGATCCTTACCATCTTTTTGGTTTTCTTTTTGCCTACCTAGAGCTGTGACTACCTCTTATTGTGAATGGTGGATTTTGTGTTATCTAAACACATTGGTTTTGTCTTTCAGTGTAACCCTGCTTTTGCTGATAATGAGGAGACTTCTGAAAAGTTTTCTCTACAGAACATGAAGTGTCAGACTATTATTAGGCTTAGTGAAAATTGCAGGATTTCAGGATTATTAAAAAATATTGATAGTAACATAGGAAATAAAAAATACAACCAAAAATTCTTAAACGTGTAACATAAAAATATGAGTTAAACAATTGGTAATTTTCTGATGACACAGTCCCTTTAACTACAGTCGTCTGAAGACACCCTTAGGGTGACTGTGTGTTTTCATTTCATAACAAAGAAACATTTTACTTTTTACATTGATGCAGTACTAACAGAAATAGTATCTTTAAATTTATGGTTTTACTGTACATACTAGGTGAAAATGAATAAAAATGAGGGAAAAAGCAAATGTCCATAATGTTTCCTTTTGTAATTAAATGTAACAAATCTATTCCGCAAAAAACTGCTTTCATCATCTTGTAAATAATAATGGCAAATAGTTCACATTGCCCAACCCATGTCCATTATATAATGCTGGGAAGCACATGCTCCTCTTTAATTCCAGGGTTAGTCCTACACTTTATCGATAGGAGGGCTCTGTAAACAGGAACAACGCCCTTGCAGGAAAAACGTAAAGTAAAGATGCACGTAGGGGCCTCCATCAGACAGGCTGAACTACTATCTACCTACCAAAAACACAACCATTTGAAAATTGCACTAATGTCAGTACTATTTTAAGTCCCCATATAAATCTATGCCATAGGTTATAGGCATTAGCAGTTTGGGCGAGGCTGGGTAGATACAAATCGGTGATGGCAGATATTATGCGGGATTGGAGTAACATGTTCTCCTTGTCATGGATACATTACTACATTCTATTCTTAATTTTATGTGTGTATAGATATAAGAATTTATGAATATTGTCAATGAATTCAGTCCTTTATATACAGTCATGGCCAAAAGTTTTGAGAAATTATACAAATGTTAATTCTTACAAAGTCTACTGCATCAGGTTTTATAATGGCAATTTGCATATACTCCAGAATGTTATAAAGAGTGATCAGCTTAACAGCAATTAATTGCAAAGTCAATATTGCCTAGAAAATGAACTTTTTCCCCAAAACACATTTCAACTTCATTGCAGGCCTGCCTTAAAAGGACCAGCTAACATCGTTTCAGTGATTGCTCCATTAACACAGGTGTGGGTGTTGATGAGGACAGGGCTGGAGATCAATCTGTCATGATTAAGAATCACACCACTGGACACTTTAAAAGGAGGCTGGTGCTTGGCATCATTGTTTCTCTTCTGTTAACCATGGTTATCTCTAAAGAAACACGTGCAGTCATCATTGCACTGCACAAAACTGGCCTAACAGGGAAGAGTATCGCAACTAGAAAGATTGCACCTCAGTCAACAATCTATCGCATCATCAAGGAATTCAAGGAGCAGGCCCGCTGTCTTGGGGTTATACTAGACTCGGATCTGCCCATCACCCCATATATCCAATCCCTTGCCCTAACCTGTCACCTGCACCTCAAGAACATCTCCAGAATCCGTCCTTTTCTCACTGTGGAAACAGCCCAAACTCTCATTGCTGCTCTTATTCTTTCTCGTCTTGACTACTGTAACTCCCTGCTTATCGGTCTCCCTCTCTGTAAACTCTCCCCTCTCCAATCTGTCCTGAATGCAGCAGCCAGGCTCGTCTTTCTTTCCAGCCGCTATACTGATGCCTCTACCCTGTGTCAGTCTCTGCAATGGCTACCTATTCAGTACAGAATGCAACATAAACTAATCACTCTCTCCTATAAAGCTCTCCACAGTGGTGCACCCCCCTACATCTCCTCCCTCATCTCTGTCTACCACCCTACCCGGGCTCTCCGCTCTGCTACTGATCTAAGATTACATACCTCACTCATCCGAACCTCCCATGCCCGTCTACAAGATTTCACAAGTATTGCACCAGTTCTCTGGAACATGTTACCCCATGTGATCAGGCACACTCACAACCCTCGCAGTTTTAAGGGTGCTCTGAAAACCCATCTTCTTCTACAAGCCTATCAAGATCCCTAATTGTTAACCCCCCAAAAATTTTGTCGCACATTCATCACTTCCTAAACTTTGGCACCCCCAGGCACTTATCGGTATATAGATGTATGGTTTTGGGATGGCAGGTTCATCCACTTTTTTGTATAACTCCATATTTATGTAACATGGCTGGACCATTGTAAACCAAGCACTTGTAACCCTTTGTTTCACCCATACACCCTAATAGATTATAAGCTCTTGCGAGCAGGGCCCTCACACCGCGTGTCTGATTTGTACGTAGCTTTTTTATAATGTAATGTCTGGTTTGTCTGTGCTTATTCCCTCTATATTGTAAAGTGCTGCGGAATATGTTGGCGCTATATAAATAAAGATTCTTATTATTATTATTATTATTATTATTATTATTATTATTATTAGAGGTTCCATTGTTGCCAAAAAGGCTCCAGGGCACCCAAGAAAGACCAGCAAGCGCCAGGACCGTCTCTTAAAAGTGTTTCAGCTTTGGAATCGGGCTACCAGCAGTGCAGAGCTTGCTCAGGAATGGCAGCAGGCAGGTGTGAGTGCATCTGCACGCACTGTGAGGCGGAGACTCATGGAGCAAAGCCTGGTGTCAAGGAGGGCAGCAAAGAAGCCACTTCTCTCCAGAAAAAAACATCAGGGACAGACTGATATTCTGCCAAAGGTACAGGGAGTGGACTGCTGAGGACTGGGGTAAAGTCCTTTTCTCAGATGAATCCCCTTTCCGAATGTTTGGAACATCTGCAAAACAGCTTGTTCGGAGAAGACAAGGTGAGCGATACCACCAGTCTTGTCTCATGCCAACTGTAAAGCATCCAGAAACCATTCATGTGTGGGGTTGCTTCTTGGCCAAGGGAATCGGCTCTCTAACAGTCTTGCCTAAAAACACATCCATGAATAAAGAATGGTACCAGAATGTCCTCCAAGAGCAACTTCTCCCAACCGTCCAAGAGCAGTTTTTGGGGATCAACAATGCCTTTTCCAGCATGATGGAGCACATTGCCATAACGCAAAGGTGATAACTAAATGGCTCAGGGCACACACCATAGAGATGGTGGGGCCGTGGCCTGGAAACTCCCAGATCTTAATCCCATTGAGAACTTGTGGTCAATCATCAAGAGACAGGTGGACAAACAAAAACCAACAAATTGTGACAAAATGCAAGCATTGATTGTGCAAGAATGGACTGCTATCAGTCAGGATTTGGTCCAGAAGTTGATTGAGAGCATGCCAGGGAGAATTGCAGAGGTCCTGAAGAAGAAGGGTCAACACTGCAAATATTGACTTGCTGCATTAACTCATTCTAACTGGCAATAAAAGCTTTTGTTAATCATATGATTGCACTTGTATTTCTGTATGTGATAAAAACATCTGACAAACACACATAAAAACCAGAGGGCAACAGATCATGGGAAAATTTAATATTTGTGTCATTCTCAAAACTTTTGGCCATGACTGTAATCAACACCTGCGCCTAGTCAATTTGTCTATTTCCTGCTAGACCATCTCTGAATCGCTGGATGGTGTCTATTTTGAACCATATGAAAGTGTGTCATCCTGCACTACATTCAATCTTAATTTAGTGCCTAGCACAATGGACTGAATACGAATACATCCAGGGACTGTGTTTACTTTTACCATCAAACGGAGGGTTCTGAAAAAGTCTTTTAGGGTGGAGAATTGAAGTTCAAAAAGAAAACTTTGTATTTCAAAGCTGTTCTCTTGAACCATCCTCCCAAATAAACATCATAATTGACATCCAGTTCTGTGATGCTAGCATTTGCTTTCCAACCTCACTCACTTTGAAGCGTCTGACATCAAAGGCGGCCAGCATCTTTCTGAACTTGATATGCAGGGACACCTCTATTATGACCCCAACAGATGATCTAGAGAAGAAGGTAGCAAAGTGGACCAGAATTCAAATCAGCCTTGTGGATGGCTTGAGAAGCCATGTGACGTCTCTATGTAGTATGCGTTTATTTTATGGGTTGCACTATTGGTCTATGTATCAGTTGGGCATTTTGTTGTTGTACACATAGTAATTGACTTCATTTATGTTATCAAAAGAATCACTTAACTTACGGTTGTGAATAAATATGTATTCCATGTACAGCACAATAATGTAGTAAGTCAGCACTGTAAAAATTAATATAAAATGAGACGTTAATAGCTTTTTTTTGCATAAAAAATATATTGGTGTAAAAGGATAATAAAGAAACTGAAGCAAAAACTGCATTGCAAATGTAAAAGGGTCCAAGAGCAACAAATTATTCATCACACTTTGTCATAGGGTGTTGGGCCATATGACATATTTGGGAGAACTTAACAGAGGAGAGCGAAAAGGAATAAGCGTTAAAAAGAGAAGCGGCAATTGACCTGTCACTAGAAGTGGGCATCCATGAGGCAAGTATATTCAGCTGAGAAGAACCCAAGCCAATAAAACCAAGTTTTAGCAATGCACACATACCTTAATGACATTGAGGAGATGTCATAGAAGGAAACATTTACATTTTTTAATGTGACCTTGGAGATGGAAGAGCCTTGCCTCATTTTGTAATGCCAACTAGTTATCTGTAAGGTTATGGAACAAACCTTTTACGAAAATAAGGCAAGAAAGCGAAAACACATGCAATAGATTGACTACTCTTTCTCAACCTCTCCAGCACAGGCTGGAGATTGCGAAAAATTGTTTCCACTTTACCAATGGGTCAAAAACTGGTAATTTTATTCTTACTAACAGTCTGCAAATCTGTTTCCCACTTGGAGATGTTAGGAGGAATCCAGTTTTCAGTGATTGAGGTGAGACCGCTGTAGATCATAGAAAGAGATCAACTGATGGGGCCTCAAGCTGCACCCACAGTAGAAAGTGATTAAATTTAGATAGATGCCAAGTGGTATAGGGGGTGGGGGCGATGTCCATAGGAGATTAACGTTTTTAGCGCTAGAGACCAACTGCATCATTACCAGATTTCTCTCACACAATGTCACCCTCCGAATGTTGTGTGTATGGGGAGGAACGTAGAAAGGTTAAATAATGACTGTTCAACTGCTACCTAACATTTCTGCATCGGTCCAATATAGCTTTTATATGGATCTTGGTATGTCACGCCTCCTTATTTAGTGACCATAAACATGTGAAAGGTGTTTAGCCCAGATTTACTGGAAAGGTTTGCTGGAAATATTATAGATGTACTGTAATGTACCAAAACTAGGCACATTATACACCAGGCACTACACAGTTGAATGCGCCTAAATAGACGCATTAAATCTTGCAATGATAGCTAAATTATGCATTGTGCCTAGATAGGTGCATCAGTTTTACAATGCAAGGTAGACCACACAGTAGATTTTTGACAGGTTCATTCATTCAGGCGCACTCTACACTGATTTTAATGCTCCTTAAAACTAGAGTGGCAGCGCCTCTCTTCGAACATGTCGTCCTTAGTTCAGATATAAGGTAATTAAGGGAAATATGGGAGGTTGGTAATGAAAATGGATGGTCTTCTGCATATGCTGCAAGTTTGTTTGTTTGGTGTCCTATGGAGAGACCAGTGATATCAGGAAAGTTGCATATTGTGTTTGAAAGATGCAAAAGTAAAGTTGGTGGGATTAGAGTAAAGGTGCAAGATGCACAAGAACATGGAGGGACCCAATCCTGTATGAGATTTTCAGTCTACTCTGTGAAGACCTTCTTAGCTTCAGTACACAGGAGCAGCATGACAATAGATTTTGTGTTGGTATGGTAGACAGTATCAAGTGCACTCACGGGGCGACATATATAAAATCGGCTGCACCAGTTGTCTCGTGTACTTCGGGCCAAAAACAATGTATGAATAGGCGCACTCCAAACTTCAGGGGTGTTCTGGGGGCGTCACACTACATTCATAGAATTAGACACATTTATGATTCTTTGACCCTAAACCTACACACATAACAGTTAGAACAGTCAGACCAAGTTAAAGGTGGTGCCTGAGCCAGACTTGTTGTATTGACACAACAATGTACCTGTATGTATGAACTGCAGAAGAACAGGTTCATACACTCCGGCGCATTCTACACTGCCTTAAAGCTATCTAGAACTGGCCTGTCAGCGCCAATATTCATACATGTCACCCTTGGTGTTACAACTTTCCTTCTGTGTTGAAAACCTGTCTGGTCTATGTGGATCCAGTTTTATAAGTGAGGGGTAAGCCTGGAGGGAAGGATTTTGACTTGGGAAGGAAGCAGGATGAAATAGGTCACTCTTTTGATGGGTCTTATGGCTATTGATAATCACAGTTATATGGCCAAATGTAATGTCTCTTGGCAAATTGTGTTCATCTTCTAGTATGTGAAAGCCTAGAGTGTGGGTATGAAATGTTTGCAGTACCAGATGATTAGCCCAGAGCTTTCTCTGGATCAGTATCCTTGATCACTTAATAAACCTCCAGAGCACACAGTGGATCCTCAAGTTCAAAGTTATGTAAATTAATGAGGGTAGGAAGTCCCAAATTAGTGATATAGTTTATATATGAAAAGGTAGTGCTCAATATTGTATGATGAAAAAAGATAATTGGTACACTTAGAAATGGAATCTTCCTCTCCCAATTGCAATATGTATGAGTTAGTTGTCAAGTGATGCTATGGCTATGAGTATGTGGATGCACCTGAATATTAAATCAAAGTAGCTATAGTATATGTAGCCATACCTTCTTTCTGAGAGCTTACAGAAACATGTTTCTTGTGGTTGGACAATCTGTGCTCTAAAGCACTGAAGATCGGTAAGAATTTTCAGTAGGTACAGAGAAGGAGAGAAAAAAGGTTAGAGAAAAGAGGTGGTATGGGGGTTATTAGGTGATCATATATCACTGCCTAATATCATACCCCTTGACAGATTCTATTGGACAGAAATAAAACATATCTTGAACTGTCCTTACATTTTACATCAAACTCGCTTCTCAATTCTGTCTGTTTTCCTACCACTTTATCGAAACTGCTATTACTAAAGTCACCAGTGACTTAATAATTGCAAAAAGCTCTACAGCACTACTCTATGCCCTTCCTCCTAAACCTGTCCTCAACCCAACCACTCCTTATGGCTACAAATTTTCTCCTCCCTTGGCCAGTCATACTTGGAATTTTCCTGGACCTTCTCATACCTCAGAGACCAAACATACAGCATCTCCCTTTCTCATTCCACCTTCTTGTCTGGCCCTCTCTTTTTGTGTCCCTCAGGGATCAGTCATGGGCCTTTTACTCTTCTCTATCTATTCCCTTATAATGGGTGAACTCGTAGCATCATGGGGCTTTTAGTACCACTGCCAATGACGCTCAAATTTACATCTCTGGCCCAGATGTTAACGCTCTGCTTTCCAGGTTCTTGAAATGTTGGTTGTCCATATCAAACTCCTTCTAGTCGTCACTCTAGTCCTAGACTACTGCAGTGTTCTTCTCTGTGTGCTCCCATCTAGCACTCTTTCTTCTCTTCAGTCCATCCTCAACTTTGCTGCCCGGCTGATCCACCTCTATCTTGGTAATGCCTCTGCTTCTCCTCTCTGACAACCACTTCACTGGCTCTCCGTAGCTCAGAAAGTTTAGTTTAAATTATTGATCATGACAACTCTCTCCGTAACCTATCCCCTACACATCTCTGCCTTACTCTCCTGATACCTCTCCTCATACAATGTCGGATCCTCAGAGGACAGGTTGTCTTTCTTTGCTCTCTTCTTCTCAGCTTCTCACACAGCCGTCTCCAAGATTTCTCCTATGCATCCCCCATACTCGGAAACTTCCACTACAAATCAGAATTTCTGTCTTCTTCCTCCATTGCATATTGTAAGTCTTTGCAGGCAAGCCCTCTATCCCTCTGTGCCAGTCTTTTTGTTATTTGGTGCTAATATTGCATTTGTTCTGTTCTTTTATTATGTATTTGAACTCTTTTAACCTCTTTACGGCAATGGACATACCCATTGGTCCCATTCAGGAAGGCGTTCCCGCAAATAGACGTGTGGGTACATGCAGGACATCGTGCGGTCTCACAAGCAGAGCCTGCACAATCGGCTCATGGAACTAGGTGTATATGACAACTGGCATCATGCACTATTGATTGGGACTGGAGTTCAGTCGCAGTCGATTAACTCCTTAAATGTCTCGGTCACTTGCAGAGGGGTTCTAATGGCTAACATAACAACCTGTAAGCTTAAAGTCTTCTGGATTGTTTGTGACGTCACCACAACTGGCCCTACCCGCAAACGGTGGAAATGGTGCCTAAAGAGTATCCTAATAGAAATGAGAACCCAAAATCCAGTAAGTGATTCTCCTATTCTAAGGCTTGTGTTTGAGTCATAAAGCGCATTAGGTCCACATATGAAATTTCTCTAAAAACGTCAGAATCGGGGGAATCCGCGTCGAGTCACGTTTCCCTGTTAACATGTATTGTGTTCAAGTGAATATCAAATTAAAATTCTGCAATTTCCTTTAAATCCTGTGAAATGCCTGGTTGGTAAATAAACTTCCCAAATGCTGTTTGTGAATACATTAAGGGCTGCAGTTTCTAAATGGAGTCACTTCAGAACTAGACTGGTCCCTAAAAAAAATCTGTGTTGTATATTTTCTAGAAAATGTGAAATATCGCTACTAAATTTTTAAGCCCCCTAATGTCCTAAAAAAAATAAAAATACATTTAAAAAATGATGTCAATGTACAGTAGACATTTGTTAGATACTTGTCATAAACTATTTTTGTAGTATAGCTATCTTCTTTACATGCATACATTTTTGAACTTTAAAAAAAATGGCAAATTTTTTCCTAATTTTCACTAAATTTTAATTTTTTTTACAAATACAAAATAATTGTATGGACCGAAATGTATAACTAACTTAAAACACAATGTGTCATAAGCAAACAATATCTGGACAGGTAAAAATACCAAATATGTATTCCTTCATAAAGTGACGTATCAGATTTTAAAAAAAATAGGCCCATGTCAGAAAGGTCAAAACGGACTATGGTGGTTATGTACAGCACCATGGAACTAATGGCGTTATGAAATAAATGATCATTTTAACTAATTATTCACTTCACTTGTCAATAGTTTTAATGTTATGGTTGATAAGTTGCAAATGAAAAGATAAGGTGGCAAAATGGAGCGAGAAGTTTTTTCATAACTCAGTAGTATATGTAAATATGTATAACTTATTATGTTTTTTTGTGTAGTTTTGCTGTGCCAGACTTCGTAACAGATGCTGAAGCAAACTAGACTAAACTCAAGGTCCTTTGTGTGAATTTCTTGATGACCTGTGTGTTTGTTTTTTTTGTAATAAATTTATCTGCATAAGTTTATAAGAAATTATGTTTTATGATATTGAAGTTGAATAGTTAGGCTGCAGGGGTGTAAACGTCAGGCAAGTATTGGTCTCAGTATTGAATTATCTATGTTCACCTTCTTCAACACCTTAAGGACACAGCTAGTTTTGACCTTCCTGACCGAAGGTCACTTTATGTGAGAATAGCTTTTTGATACTTTTACCTATCCATGTGATTCAGAGATAATTTTCTCGTGACACATTGTGGTTTGAGTTAG
Organism: Phyllomedusa bahiana; assembly: GCA_025379985.1. Taxonomy (NCBI): domain Eukaryota; kingdom Metazoa; phylum Chordata; class Amphibia; order Anura; family Hylidae; genus Phyllomedusa; species Phyllomedusa bahiana. The sequence continues at coordinate 51,144 of JAODAL010023254.1, forward strand.
TAAGATGTTTTGGTCCATACAATCCCTGTTGTTTGTGGAAAATATTGTGAAAACTTTTTCACGCCATTTTCAAACTTAAACATTTTTGTGTGTAAGACAGTTACTCCACTAAAAATCATTTGCAGCTAGTATCTACCATATGTCTAGTGTAGGTTGCCATAATTTTTTCAACATCTTTTTATTTTTTTACAACATTAGGGGGCATAGAAATTTAGTAATAATTTTTCACATTTTGAAGAAAATTTGCAACATTGATATTTTAAAAAACCAGCCAGTTCTGATTTGATTTTGCGGGGCCTGTTTGTTAAATACCCCCATAAATTACCCCATATTAGAATCTACACCCCTTAAAGTATTTAAAACCGCATTTAGGAAGTTCAGTAACCCATTAGGTGTTTCACAGAAATTATGCACTGGAAAGCGGTAGATGTGACCAGGGAAATGCAACATAATATTGATTCCCCTAATTCTCCCCCTATTGATTCCCCCAATTTAGAGATGTCCCATATATGCCCCTAGTGCGCTATTTGGCACAACCACAAGCCTTAGAATAGAAGGAGCACCTACTGGACTTTGGGGTCTCATTTTCTTTATGATTTTCTTTAGGCGCCATTATAGGTTTGTGGGTACCATAATAAACACCCCTATCAAGACCCCATATTGGAAACTACACCCCTTTAGGATTATATCCAGGGGAGTATTGAGTATATCGACCCCACAGGCTTTATATCATTTTTTTTTAGCATTAGACTGTCGAAATTAAAATTAATTTTTTTCCAACAATCTGCAAACTTAGCTGAAAATTATTTCATTTTTACAAGGAGTCCTGGAAAAAAGCACCCCAAAATCTGTTATGCAATTTCTTCCCAGTTCTGCAATACCTTACACGTGAGTATAAACTGCTGTTTATATGCTGGGTGCATAGCAGGGCATACAAGGGAGGGAGCACTATTTGGCTTTTGGAACGCAGATTTTGGTGGCTGCCGTGTCAAATTTGCAGAGCTCCCAGAGCACCAGAACAGGTGAAACCCTCAAGATGTCACCCCATTTTCGATTCAACACGCTTTATCTCGAGGTGTATTGTGCATTTTTGGTCCACAGATGTCACATAGTTTTAGCACTGGGCCATGAAAATGGGAGAGAACAGCTTTGCTATTGTTTTTTGGGCTTCAATTTTACAATGTTCACTTTGTGGTATAAATGACTGGATAACTATGGGGATCAGTACAATTGAAATTATATAAATTTTATATAGTTGTTTTATTACTTTTACACAATAGAAAAATGCGTTTATAAAAAATTACGTTTTATGTTGTCATAGTCTCATAGCCATAACTTTTTTTTATCTTTCTGTATATGGAGCCGATTAAGGCCTTATTTTTTGTGGGATGAGTTGCCATTTTTATTGTCACCATTATGGGGTTCATATGACGCTTTAATCACTTTTTTATTAAGGTTTTTATGAGGCGTTTTAAACAAGATAGAGCAATCCTGGTACTGTTTTTTTTTCTTTTTTTACAGCGGTCACCGTGTGGTATAAATGACATGTTAGGTTTACTCAGCAGGTTGATATGATTACAGCGATACCCAGCTTTTTTTTATTTTTTTATATTTCACTGCTTTTACACAATAAAAACACTTTTATTCAAAAATGAACACATGTTTTTGCATCTCCATAGTCTGAGAGCCATAACTTTTTTATTTTTTCCCTGCAGAGCTGTGTATGGATTTATTTTTTGCAGGATGAGTTGACATTTTTATTGGTACCATTTTTTGGGGGACAAGGCTTTTTGATTACTTTTAAATCCGTTTTTTGGAATCCAGGGTGAAGAAAAAACTGCAATCCTAGTAGTGTTTTTTATTTTTCGCCGTCAACATGTACAGTGACATTCTGAAGCAAAGCACGATTCCCTCTCTTTGGAAACTGAGCCGCAGGGCAGTATTCCAACATAACAACAACCAAACCCCCCCTCAAGACGACCACTGCCTTGCTAAAGAAAATTAGGTTAAAGGTGCTAGACTGGCCAACATGACTCCAGACCTGAACCCTATTGAGCATCTGTGGGGCATCCTCAAATGGATGGTGGAGGAACACAGGGTCTCTAACATCCACCAGCTCCTTGATGTCGTCATGGAGGAGTAGAAGAGGACTCCAGTGGCTGCAACCTGTGAAGCTCTAGTGAACTCCATGCCCAGGAGAGTTGAGACATTGCTGGAAAATAATGGTGGTCACACGAAATATTGACACTTTTCCACAATTTGTCCATTTTCCTTTTGGGATGTACTCACTTTTGTTGCAGCAGTTTAGACTTTGATGGATGTGTGTTGAGTTATTTTGTGGGCACACCAAATTTAGACTTTTATACAAGCTTTACATTGTATCGAAGTGTCATACCTTCAGTGTTGTCCCATGAAAAGATATAATAGAATATTTACAAAAATGTCAAAGGTGTACTCACTTTTGTAAGATACTAAAGGTCTGCACCATGGTGATATGGTTATAGGGGCAGCTTTTTCTTTTTTTTCAGGTTACATATACATTTATTCCTTCATACTTACCTGCATTCTCAGATTTTCTCTTTGGGCTCTGTCCTTATGACGAGGATTTCCAGTTTGATTTCACGCCGATTTTGCCTTGTTGAAAACTGAAAGAAAAAGATTTCCATGAGCCTCAATAGAAAATATACGTTGTAGTTCATATGAAGCACATTTTTCTTGCTCCGCTTTCAAAACTGATGGACGGTCAAACATTTTGAACATGTTCTTCTTCTTTTGGAAAAAGCATGGAAATTTACTATTGATGTCAGTGGGGATGGCTAAAATCCTTATGCCATACGCATCCAAAATATTTGTACATGTATTGCATGTGGCTTTTAACACGGATCCACTTCCAAAACCAATAGGCATGAAATGGACTCTTTCTGACTGCAGACAGCCGGTAAAACCAAATATGGAAAATGTCTTTAAATCCACATGCAATAACCATGTACTTTAGTAAAAAATACATTAGTTTAAAACTCGTTGGACAATATGGTTTTCAACAGCAGAATCCAAGTGGATTCCATGCTTAAATTTTACTCTGTCGTGTAAACAACCCCTGTAGACTCTGAAGTGTCTTTTCAGAGACACAAGGAGTAAATTCCACCCACAAGAACAATATAACCTTAAAACATTTAATACATTTTGTTTTTCTTATCATGCTTTGCCTCTTAACTGATAAACATGATTTATTTGTTTTCTTTTTAAGATGAGGATAATCGGATAATGGTGATTGTGTTTAATATGCATTTAGAGAGACATGTATGATCGAGTTTTTCACCCTTTTCTGGTGTCAAATGCGCCAAAGTGAGCCAGTTACGATGTCTAATGCGCTTAATGAATGTGTTAGGTTAATTGTTCGTAAGACTCTACACTTTTTAATGCGCCTAATATAAGGGGGCGTTCTGGGGGCGTGTCGCACCACACACGTAATATTAGACACACATACAAATGTGGTTTGGTAAAACCAGGTGCATTACTGCTTGAACAGGCAGACCTATTTTAATGTGGTCGGCCAGAGCCTGAGGAGTCAAAGTGAAGCTGGATTTGCTGTTAGACTAGACTTAGACTAGTACAATAATAAAAAGTAATTTATGATAATTATCAAACTATATAAAATTAAATTGTTTGAATACAATAAAAAATTTTATCATATAAAATATAAATATATAATATCCCAAAAATATAAAAATATCTCCTATAAAATTTATTTAAAATTAAAATAATCTGAAACTAATTTTACATTAAATAACCTACTGATGATCAGTTTTTTAAATTTTTAATTTTTACTACATTAAATTTGAAATTTATTTTTCCTGCTCTCACCCTTTATTCTACATACAGCAAGAGCCAGCACACCACAGGTCTGGCTGGGACCTGTGGTCTTCCAAGCAAGATCAGTACCATAATTTCTATTCACTGACATGCTATTCTAATGACTTTTCTTTTATTTCTAGCCTATCTATAGCCTTTATACTTGTTTGGCGCATTACTTATGCACCTAAGTTTCGAGGTGCGCAAAACACATATGTGAGGCGCGATGAACTTTAGACACCATTTATAATTGCACAAAAACCACTTTCATACATTCAGGCGCATTATACACTTTGAAATAGATGAGAAAATGAACTTCGATCCGCCTAGTTCCCTACATGTCTCCCTTAGTGGGGAAAGTGCATCTGTCACCAGAACAGTCTTTTTTTTTAAAAGAGGAAGATCTATTATAAGTTGGATAAGATGGATTTTATTAAAATAAGCCGCTATACCTGCCAATTAGGATGCTGTAACAAGTAGCAAGCACCATCTGCAAGTTACATGAACTTTCCTTTACTGTATCCTCTTGGCTAATCAATAGCATTGAGATTACTTGTTAATTGATAAAATGTTTATTTGCCTTTTAGTAAATTAATTAAGCACAATTAATACAGTAGGAAATACAGTGGGTTCTTTATAGCAAAATTGTTTTATATGTGGGGAAAATATGATTGCACTGGATTGTTAGGTCTGGACATAAATCCTTATGGTGTTAGAAATAAGCTTTTCCTTTTACCACCAGAGGTCTCTAACTGTATATCGGTTTGTTCAATATAAATTGAAGTTAGTAGAATTGTAATGTATTTTGTATTTCTTTACCGGAATAAAACGAAAACCAAATTAAACCAAACATTAAAACCAAAGGCACAGACCTCAGAAGCTTTTATACTAAAATGCACTTCAAATATACAAAGTGAGATAATGTTGACCATCATTTAGTTAGAACCCAGAGTACAGATATGCTGCAGGCTTTTCGAAGGCTATCCAAATATGTAATACCAATTCAGAAGCAGGTCAAATAAACAACTGTCACCATAAATATACCAGATATAAATCAAAACAAAATGACTCAAAAATACTATGTAAAATTGTCAAAAATCCACAATAAACTTTATTATAACAAATACGTTACACAAGACTGACACAATGTTTTTAATCACAGCTAAAAAAGTTAAAAAATCATACATAGTACAAAAAAGCAGGACACTATGTCACTTAAAACACTGGGAAAACAAACGAAATAAATTAACCACAATGCATCATAGTATAAATTGCAATAGTAATATATCAAGTGACATGAATATACACCAGATGCACTGCAGAAAATAATATAAAATAGTGAAAATATAATTACAAATGTAAAGTTATATAACCCAGGAATAAGAGACATGCAACCTGCCACAAACCGAGGCGGTTTTGTACTATGTATGATTTTTAACTTTTTTTTTGCTGTTATTAAAAACATTGTGTCAGTTTTGTGTAACGTATTTGTTATAATAAAGTTTATTGTGGATTTTTGACAATTTTACATAGTATTTTTGAGTCATCATTTTGTTTTGGTTTATATCCAAATATGTAGTCTAAGGAATCAATTAAAATTTCAGCTGTATTCAAATCTGTTAAAATAGTTATGATCATTCATCACGTCTAACTTTCATCACTTGTACCCTTTGCACACCTTTAAAATACATGCATTAATCGGTAATGATTTTCAATGAGCATGTACATTCTGGAAATTTTGTAAATTAATATTATGAATGACAGATCACCCTGAAGCATTCTACATTTTAATAACAGAGCAGTAAGAAAGAGACATTGTTGCTGTCAAGGTTTTTAACAGGGGCAGGCAGATTTGGGGAGAGAGATCACCTTGTGAGTTCCTTTAAAATTTACTTGGTACTGAGTTGTGACCAAACCATGGGTAGAATGTTATCAGAGGGGAATGCTTGGATCTTGTAACACATTTCCCAAAGCTATATATTACTAATTAAATTAAGTGCTACAGAACATGCAGGAGAGCACAGCACTGATTATACTCTATTACAGGCAAAATACCCCACAATCACAGGGGACACTATCTCTGATGTAGATGTTCTCTTTCCTTACCTCCTCCATTTGGCCCAGACCACTAAGAACGTTTCAATCTTCCTTCCAATCTACTGAACACGTATTGTCCATCCTCGCGCCACCTTCTATTTCCCCTAATACTGTGCCTGATGTGCTACACAGTGCCTTCAAGTTGTCGATACCTTTCCGGTAAAGAAATAAAAACCTACAATAATCATTGAAATTACTTGAAACTGTCATAAGTAATAATAATTTTAAATTTACCGAAGATCCACTAATGAAAATCAGACACTGCATTTTAGTTGTGATTCATATTAAAATAAACTTATGGAGCTGCCCTAGACAATAAATATGGTTCTCCTTGAAAATAATACATATAATTTATTCATAGGGTCTTGTTACACTATAGTATGTCCTGTAATTAGACTTGTAATCAGTCTGCCTATTTAAAGGGTAAAAAGTAGTTACTGTGCTGTTTGGTATCATGGTGTAAACATGGACTAAAGGAAGCTAAAGAGAGTGTTGTCTCAAGAGATTAAAAAGAAATCATAGACAAACATGTTAATGATAAAGGGTATAAGCCATCTTCAAACAGTTGTACATATGATTCAGAAGTTAAAGGTCTATGGGACTGTAGCCAAACACCCAGAAAGTGTCCGCAAATGGAAAAACCTATACTCACCTTCCTCCGTTCCAGCGCTGGGTCACACTGATCTTCTGTTTACCTTTATTCTCTCCTGAACAGGACAGTGCCACTTATTTACTTCACTGTTTGGAAATGAACAGCTCCAAATGATGGTTTAGGCATAAGCATGATTAATTACTGTGTTTAGTACTATCATTATGCTGGCAATGGTTTCTATGCAGACGGAAACATTATGTATGGGTGAATAAAATCACAACTTTCTGCTAGGATTCTACTTTTCATTGGTATACTTCCTGGACAGTTGGGTGGTATCAGTCTTCTCAGGCCTGTGCCCAGTTAGTTTTAATTAGTTCTGGCTTTTGATGCTGCTGCTTTCTGTTGTGGGTTTATACAGATCAGACCTATACAGAAAATCCCAAAAATGGTGCTCCATAGTGCACAGGCCTTTAGACATAAGAAAGACCTGATCATATAAATTTCAAACTGCTTACATTGTTAAAATGTGCATAGAAACAGACAAAACTCTGTATAGTAGCTTGAGCAGTTGTACACCAGCAGCTACTTCTCGTTTGGTCAGTCGTAATAAAAGCAGCAGCTGCAGTAACGTAAAGAGGGCAGAAAAACATGGAAAATCTGGATGCTGCTGGATATTAGGAGGAAGGTGGAAAACAGAAGCTTGTATCTGATTTAATAGTAACTATTTCAGACTACAAGTTTGGCACTGAACAGGTGACTTTTTTGGGCCATAATGAAGATATGTATAGTATAGCAAATATATATACACACAAAAAAACAAAAATAAAATTACTAAAAAGAGGTGAAAGGTTACAATTGTGATTTGTAACCATAGATTAGCAATAAGTTACGGTATATAAGTTAAGGTATATAGAAATAGTATAAAACAGTAGCATTAGTGACAATAATATATAAAAAAGATACAATCAACTAATTGATCCAGAGGAAGGGAAAAACATAATAATTTTAGTAATATACCAGACGGTAAAATCTGCACAACACTTTCAAAGGGCTATTAGTAAAAAAGAAGAATTTTTTCTTTCTTGGCCTTTTTTCAGGGAATATGAATGATAACACGAAAACTTATTTCCCGCTCATGGTTTGTGGTTGGGTGAAGCCATTTATTGTCAAACTACTGTGTTTTCTCTTTTTAAATCATAATGACAACCCAAAACATCCGAATGACCCTGATCAAAAGTTCACATACCCCAGTTCTTAATACCGTGTATTGCCCCCTCTAACATCAATGACAGCTTGAAGGCTTTTGTGGTAGTTGTGGATGAGGCTCTTTATTTTCTCAGATGGTAAAGCTGCCCATTCTTCTTGGCAAAAAGCCTCCAGTTCCTGTCAATTCCTGGGCTGTCTTGCATGAACAGTGCACTTGAGATCTCCCCAGAGTGACTCAACGATATTGAGGTCAGGAGACTGAGATGTCCCCTCCAGAACCTTCACTGTGTTCTGCTGCAGCCAATGACAGGTCGACTTGGCCTTGTATATTTTGACCGTTGTCATGTTGAAACATCCAAGTACATCCCATGTGCAGCTTCTGAGCTGATGAGCGCCAATTTGCCTCCAGTATTTGCTGATAATGTGCTGCATTCATCTTTCCTTCAACTTTGACCAAGTTTCCTGTGTCTTTGTAGCTCACACATCCCCAAAACATCAGTGCCCCTTCTGTAAGATGCTGTAGTTTTAGAGCATTTAATGCTCAAATCTTATTCATGAGCACCAAAGTCTAGCTCCGCCCATCTGACAGTTATTCACATGTTTCTACCTATTCAAAGTAACAGGGTAATCAGTTGTGAGGTGGGCGGGGCTACCCTCAGGTGGGCGTGGTATAAAACAAACGACTTTTCATGACTCTTCTGGCTGAAAACTGCAGAGTTGAGCACTAAATACTCTAAAGCTACAGCATCTTACAGAATAAGGGACACAGCGCTGGAAACAGCATGTCTGTCACTAGCTTGTGAATACTTCAGCAATGGGGGCATAAACTATGTGACAGGTTCTCTTTAAATGATTAGTAACAAGTAAAGTCCTAGTGACAGACATCACTTAGACCCTCAAAGAACTTATAGATCTCAAAGTACCTAAGGCAAGCACCTCTTAAGGGTTTCTCACCATCCAGTTTCACAGAGCCACAGCCAGTTTTAGACTCGCCTGGTCAGGCTGTGGGTGTTTCTGTAGTAGTGATTTACATATCAGCTCTGCTGTTCCTAGCTATTCCTGTTACAATGACATGAGTGCAGGAGATTTATAAACTGTAGTACACAAGACTGCAGAGCTCTAAAGGGTGAAAGCTTGTTACTTTCTTAGGTAAACAAACTCCGTTGGTAGAGATAAGACTCTGAACTGAGTTACCTTTTTCGAACTACAGCTTGTGGAGCAATCCGATAAGAGACAGAGGAGAGAGAGGTGGTTGGTGACCACGGGAAACTTGTGTACTCTAAGAGGAGACCAAATCTTCTTTATCTCCTTTATCTCCTGATTAAAGCAAAATCAAAACAGCAATGTATTTGGTAATATTTTTATTTACCTTTCTCTTCATGTAAAAAGCTAATCATTGTGGTGAGAAAACCCCTTTAAAGTTGTTGTCTCTGATCTGCCGTCTCTCCTGGTGTGAGCGTTACTTTAACCCCTACCAGACATTGGATGTACCTGTACGTCGTCGACCTCTTATGGACTCTCAAGAAGGGCCCGCACAATTGCAACATGGGACCAGCTGTATATTACAGTTGGCCCCATGCTGTGTTGCCCGTGGCCAGAGTGCACTTTGGCTACGGGCGATTAACCCCTTGCAATAAATTGCAATCACAGCAGCTAATGGAAAGACAGAGGGAGCGAGCTACCTTTGCCTCCATCGGCACTGCCACAATGTGGTCGGGGCTGCTGATGGCTGCCCTAGTAGCCTGGAAGCCTAAAAAAGGCTTTTGGGATGCCTGAGATGTCACTATGCCCCGACCGTGCCCTATAGTGATTGACAGTTACTATGGATACCAGTACTGCTTTTCATTGGTATCCATTGTAACAGTGAACTGAAGATACTGATACAAGTCACCTTTGGGGAAAATGGAAAAAAAAAAGTGAAAAAGTACAAAAGAAAAAAGTAAAACACAAAAAATTAAATAAAAACATGTACAATCCTCAATCACCCCAAAAAAAAAAAAAAAAAAAAAAGTATGCATAGTTGGCATCACTGCATGCATAATGACCTACCCTATAAATCTGTTCCATTATTTAACCCACACTATAAACGCCGTAAAATAAAACCAAAAAAGTCAGATTATTCGTTTATCCTGCAGCACATAAAATTGAATAAAAACCAAAAAAAAAAAAAAATCATAAAAATGGCCAAAATGTACCAATAAAAACATCAGTTCGTCCTGCAAAAAGAAAACCTTTACCCAGCTCTGTGTACGGAAAAAAAGTTATGGTTATCAGAAAATAGTGATGTATACACCGTAAAAACACTTTTTAAAAGTGCTTCAACATAAAAAAATATATAGTTATCGCTGTAATCTTATTTACCCACATAGGAAAACTAGCTTGTTACGCATACTGCACAGTGAGTGCTGTTAAAAACAAAAACATTACCAGGAGGTTTGCAGTATTTGCTTCACCCTGCCTTACAAAAAACAGATTTAAAAGTGATCAAAAAGCCTTGTCCCACCAAAAATAATACCAATCAAAATGTCTCCTCCTCATGCAAAAAACCAGCCCATACAAAGCTCTATACACAGAAACAATAAAAAAAAGTTGTGGCTCTCAGATTATGGCAATGCAAAATCATGTTTTCCTTTTTGAGTAAAAGTGTTTTTATTGTGTAAAAGCAGTAAAACATAAAAGAAATTACAAATTGGGTATCACTGTAATAGTATTGACCTGCTGAATAAAGCTAGCATGTCATTTATACTGCATAGTGACCCCTATAAAAATAAAAAAAACACAACCAGGATTGCTGTTTTTTGTTCCAAATGCCTCACAAAACCTTGATAAAAAGCGATCAAAGCATCATATGAACCCCATAATGGTACCAATAAAAATGTCAACTCATCCCGCAAAAAACAAGCCCATAATCAGCTCCCTATACAAAAGAAATGAAAATGGTTGTCGGACTATGACGACATAAAAACGCTATTTTTTATAAACACATTTCTATTGTGTAAAAGTAATTAAACAAAATTATATAAAATTTATATCATGGTAATTGTACTGACCCACATAGTAAAGCTATTCTGTCATTTATATTGCACGGCAAACGCTGTAAAGATGAAGCTCAAAAGCCAATGGTGGTCCCCCCCACCCCATTTTCATGGCCAATGCTAGAAAACCTATGGAACACCTGTGCGCCCAAAATGCACAGTTCACCCCTAGATGAGATCTATGAGGGGTGTTGAATCCAAAATGAGGTGACATCTGGAAGGTTTCACCTGTTCTGATACTTTGAGGACTTTGCAAATGCAACATGGCAACCACCATAATCTGTGTTCCAAAAGCCTAATAGTGCTCCCTCCATCCCTGTGGTCTTTTTAGGGGTGTTTATTAAGTTTTAGCACCTTTGGGTCCCCAAACCTGGAATGGCGCCTAAATAAAAAAGTATTGAGACCCTAAAGTCCGTTAGGTGCGCCTCATTTAAAAAATGATGCCAACCTACAGTAGACATATGCTAGATGCTAGTTATAAACTATTTTGAGTGGAATAACTGTCTTACACACAGAAATATTTTAACTTTGAAAATGGCAAATTTTTCAAAATTTTCATGATATTTTTATATTTTTCAGAAGTAAACCAGGATTGTATGGACCGAAATTGCTTTCTAACTTAAAGCACAATGTGTCACGAGAAAACAGTCTCTGAATCACATGGATAGGTAAAGGTGTCAAAAAGTTATTTTCACATAAAATCACACAAGCCAGATTTCAAAAATGGGGCTTTGCTATGGAAGTCAAAACTGGCTGTGGTGGGTAGGGGTTAAACAATGTGGGTTGGCATGGTATGGTTGAATCACTCAGGTCCCTGAAACCTGTAGTCCATTTCCATACCGGTTATCCTGACCTGCCCCTTACCCAAACCGATACGCTCCTTCTCCCTGGCAACTTTTATTCATTCACTCTGCTTACTTATACAGCTGGTAAGTGAGGCTGTGAACGCCTTTCGCCTCATGGCATTATTTTTACAGTGTACTGTGTTTTGGTTCAGTGTTTTTAATCTCTTACAACCCAATGCAAATGTATGGTTCTTTTTGTATCTTAGATCATTAAATAATGAGAAGGCCTATCTAAATCAACAGGTTTGGGACCAAACCGGGAGTT